>VXAX01005358.1:655871-760198 GCA_013399835.1 Leptocoma aspasia | reverse complement strand
AAAAAAAAAAAAGGAAAAAAAAAAAGAACCCTTTGAAAATCAAACTTTACAGTTGGATGGAATCAAGTCTTGCGAGTAAGCACCTTTGGTTGGCTTTGGTAAAACCCCATCGCTTCCTTTGCAAGTAATCATAAGCAAGTTGAAATCAATCAAAGAGTAGTTGATCTTTTCAATCAGCTGGAGTATTTGTAGCAAGACTTGATTGTTCATGTGTGCTATTAGAAAAAGACAAACATGTTTTTGCTCTACTGTGTTGGCACGTGCTAAGCTTGAGAAATTTATAATCCAACTGTGTGCAGTTAAACAGGTATGATCTTCCACCTCTACCCCCAGCAGTCAGTCAGTTCTTTTATAGCCACTGCCTCTCCCACAAGGCAGTTTATTTAGCTGATGTTTGTGAAATGTTGTGATCTTCGCATGAATGGAGTTATTGAAGTGAAAAGCATTAGCAATATTTATTTCAGCAGATTGCGGAATTAATGACTAAGGAAGAAAAACTGGTAAAACTTGCTTTTTATGTGCACAATAGAGTCTTTAAGAAATTTAATTCGTGTGTAAGAATGTAGACATGTCTGAATTTGTTACAGTACATATGCTCTGTCAGAAGTTTTCTAACAAATATATATGCTATTGAAATATATCTATAGCATTCATTTTTTTTAGTATCTTTTGAGTGTTAAGTAAAAGCTAGTGTCTGTCTTGCTCTGCTCAATGCAAAAGATATATTTACTGTACTTGAGTGTCTTCAATTTTGGTTCTCGTTTTGCAAACACAGTACGTTTTAATTAAGGCTTGTCACTCGAGATCTAATGAATACATTTACTGTAATGTCTCCATCTTCAGGAGGTGAATTTGACTTAGAAATTGTCTCTGTCACAGAGGGCCTGATAATATCAGTTTAAAGATTTCTCTTTCCTGGGGAAGAGCAGTTTGTGCCGTTCACCTGGCTCTCGCTTAGGTCGTGCTTGCCTAAAAGGTTGCAGAATGATGTTTATTGCAACATACAGACAAGAAAAGTCTCTAAAGTCTTCCCTAAAGACTTTCTAAAGTATGTACATTTAGCCCAGAGAAGCTTATGTACCTGCATAAGACTGTCCTATTTTTTTCCACTTTTCCCCCCCACCTTTTTTCTTTGACACAGTTTCAAAGGTAGTTTATTGATGATATTTGGAAAGATTAAGAAACTCCTCTCCCCGGTCATGCTTCTGTTGGCATATGAGAGGACTTTGAGCTAACAAACAATGAATTGTCCAATACACACAGTAAAAAAAGAAAAAAAACTCCTATAAGAGCTGGTTTCAATTGACCTTTTACCTGTGCCTATTTCTACTCTGGTGGGTGAGGACCGTGCAGGAGGAGGATTGTTGTCCTCCTGTGTCTCCAACTCATGTTATGGTTGGTGTAAATAGTCCTGCTCTTAATGTCAAGTCTAAACCGCAACTAGTTTTACTGTCATGCAAATGCCATTTTATGTTCTGCTGTTGTGCATGAGTGTACCAAAAAGTGAATTTGGAGTCTTCAGGAGAAAAAGAAATTAAGTAAAGCCCCAAATTTCTTGGTTTGCCCTGTTGCTGTATTTAAAAGAGAACAGTTTTTTCAGCTAGGTAAATCAAGGTTGTATTATGGTGCTGTCTCCTGATGTAGTGTTCTGGGGGAAAGGCTTTAGCTCCCAACCTTCTTCTCCACCCTCTTCTATGTCACCATATTCAAACTCTCTATATATATACCAGCTTTGTTATAAAAGGCTGAGATTTGCATAAAGGAAGAGCCCAGTGCAGGGTTGAGTTAAAAGGGGGATGCTTGGGGGACCCCACAAGACACAGGGGTGCCCAAAAGAGCAGCCAGTGGGAGAGCAGCCACATCATCATCCTTGGATGTCCTGGTTAGTGACCTTCTTGGCAGATAATGTGTGATTCACCTGTGGTGATCCAACGCAAACGTTTGGGAAGTGCTGTTGCATCTCCTTGGCGTGTGAGGAATCGTGTCACAGTGAGGGCAAACCCCAGATTTTCAAACAGGGACTGTGCCCTGGTGTCCTCACCCAGGGTCCTGCTGGAGCTCTGTGACAGCAAGAGGACTAAGGCTGCCTCACCCAAATCATGCCACAGGACTCGCACATCCTTGCCTCTGGCAGCCTGTTCCTGCTGCAGGGATGGCAGGAGCAGGCTGGTGACCAGGATGCTCTACCCTCTGGCTGCCACTGCAGAGGGGCAGGGAGTTAAGTGCTACAAGGGGCCCTGAATAGCCACCTGTGATGTGGCAGGTTATGCTGGTGACAAATGTGTGCCACTGATGGGTACATGCTTTTCTGACCTGCTTTAATTTTTCTAGTTGGGCCTTTAATTGCCAGGGAGAGGTATAGACAAATGCAATAAAAAATCCAAACAAATCAGGGCTATAGCAAGGCTCTACAAGGAAATACGTTTTAGAAAGACTTTTTTTCCTTAATTAATCGGGATTTTGTTGTCAGGCTAAAACAGACTAAAAATAAACAGCTGTATAGTACTTCATTAAGCTGCCTGCTTGGAGTGATTTTCTCATTGATTAGTCTCAGGGCTAATGCTGGTTCATTCCTCATTTCATTGCTAATTAACATCAGCTCTGCTCCTGACCACTTGACCGCACTCTCTCTATGAACATGTGCTGGTTTGGCAAGTAATAACTGCTCCCTCCCTCTTGAAAGGGAGAATAAGGTACAAAATAGCTATGAAGAGTAGATCTGTGCCTCTACTGTAAGGAGAGCAAACTGTAAAACCGTGTCGGCTCGTAAGAAGGGTAATAAACGTAGTTTACAGAGCACAGGAGTTTGATTGAGGAACTATGTAAATACAGATGATGAGCTCAAGGTGCTGTATGAATTGACAGGCTTGGCTCATCTCCTGTCAGTTGAGTTGATTCAGGCTCTTCTGGGATGCTCGTGGTGCAGATTACCTGACCCAGGGGCTTAGGGCTGCTGGGCATCGGCAAGAGGGCACATTTGAATGGGCAGCACTTACTTTTCCCAGTTTCCTCAATGTTCTCAGAGTTTGAATACTGAAGTACATTGGCAGTGGGTACAGAAAGAGCAGGAAACAACACCATGGTTATGGCTTTGTCAGGCTACTTCCATGCAAGAGGAATATAGATGAAAACGGGGGAATTGACATACTAGAATTGGCATGGATGCCCTCTGAGGAAATAGCTAACAACTTTAATGAAATTAGCAGCCTCTGTTCTGGGTGAAAAGGTCAATTTTTCCATAAAATCCAAGTAAACTGGCATTTTGGAAAACATCTACTAAGCTTGGCACCGAATAAATAACGTTATCCCAAAGTCTTGGTTCAATTCCAGATAATAGCTTTTTCTTTTAATTGAATTGGATATTGCATTTCATTTTCAGAAAGTCTTTTTTTTTTTATTCCTACATTTTGAAGCTTTCATATCTCAGAACTAATCAGAAACTCAGCCTTATACAAATCTATCAATCAGAAACAGTCACTGAAGAGGGAGCTTGCCTGAGTGATAATCCTTTTCTACCTACTTTTGAGCAGAATCCTAATTCACTTGTTCATCAATTATATATTTTTATATATTTCTGCCATTAATTTAATGGATTTAGGGGCTCATTCTTGCAAACACTTGTGCACGTGAATAACTCATACAAGCAGGTGCTCCTGTGTATGTGAGTAAAATTAACCATGTGGGATATTTGTAGGATCAACCTTTGCGGTAGGTATGTATCCAGACACAAAGCCATGATCTGTAGTAACAAAAAGCATTTCTTATTGAAATGAGTAAAAAAAACCCCTTAAAGTATTAGTAACTTTACTAGTTATGGTAAAGAAGAAGTAATTCCTGTGTTACAGAACATACCCTCTTTGGGCCAGGAAGCAGTGCCTCCTAATTAAGCGTTGCATGGTTGGTTACATCATGTAACCTTTGTGGATGGTGCTGGAATTGGCCAGAGCAGAGGCAGAAGTGTAGGAAGTCACATATTATTGTCAACTGACTGTACATAGTGCTAAAACCATATTGTGCTTCAGACCTTGTTGGGTTGGAAAATGGAAATGGAATTTTGATTCCTGTTCCTGATACATGCAGCACCTCTTCTTTCTAAAATGATGCCTATGATATTTTTAACTTTTCTCATGTTACTTCCATTTCCAGTCCTGGCCAGATGCAAAGAAAAATCCCAGCAAACAAATATTTACATTAATAATAAATAAACCCAAGAAGAATATTTCCTTGAATGTTCTTTAACTGTAAGGAGTCTGGTTTGAAGGAGTGTGTTGGTTGTAGCTTCCTTGTGGTAGGTTGGGACTTAATTCTTTTGCTTACATTAATTTTTTGCTCTCCTGTGGAGAGGTATCAAGAAATAGTAAAACACTTATTCACTGCTGGCATAGAAGTGACCCCAGAGTTGTTTTCTTTCCTCACCCTTCTGTAGTGAAATAAGCATATCCATACACTTTTGCATCCACACATTAGGAGCGAGCGGCGTTCTTCTCCCGGCAGTGTCCGAGGTGCCTGCTGGTGGTCCTGTGTCGAGGGGAACATCCTGGACAGCTTCAGCAGCTGCATCCTGTGGGGTAACACAGCCCCCAGGACATGGGGACAAGCTCTGGAGCCCCTTGCCAGGCTTGGAGGGAACTCCAGCAGTGATGGAGAGAAGAGCAGGCAGATGAGCCAAGCAGCGTGGGCAGAACTGGCTTGGAGGCTGTGCAGGGTGCCCTGGAGTATTGCAGGTTCAGCTAAAGCAGTGAATCTATGGATGGTTCCTTACCTCCTAACAGAGAATTTAATAATGAAGCTTGGGTGTTTTCTGGTTTTGTACTTTGCCTTTTCATTCAAAGAATACAAAAGGAGGGAACTGAGGCAGCTCTAAAAGCCCTTATGAGAGTGGCATGCTTGAAATAAGATCTTAGAGGAGGCTAACTTGGATGACAGGCTTTGTGATCCTCAGCAGTGGGACTATTTAAGATGTAAACCTTACGATAAAGTTGCCCTTTCTGGCAACTTGTTACCCTCACTATTTAAAAAGAAAATTAATCTTTGAGTTTTCAGAGTTAAAAGATACTGTGAGGGCCTCCAGTCATATGAAGTGTAAGTTGGTGTAATGTATTAAATAAGATTCAGTAGCTTCTTGTGTCACTACAGGCTAGAATTTGGTGAATAAAGTACGATTAATAGCTCTTACAAACCTCTGGATGGACACCCAAAGGAGAGGAATAATACAGTTGCAGTATTACAAGTCAGCAATGTATTAAACATTTCTTTTTCCTTAGGAGAGGATTTCCTATAGAGGTCCTGAAGAAAAATAAGTTTCATTAGTCGAGCATCGAGCAGAGATAGAGCAACAGGATTGATTGTAATAAGCCTCTCCTTTTTACTGAAATCCATTACTTTCTGAGCTATTAAGTGATGAAAGGGATTAAGAGAATAAAAAAATATAAGCGGGACTGTATTCGTAAATCTAATAAAGTTGATAACAGTAGAGCATTTTGTGAAATTTGCATGTGAATTTATAACATCCTAATCCATCGCAGGCAGCGTCGCGCTGCAGAGGGAAGGGGGTGCACTGTGCATACAGGATAAAAATGCAAGCACAGAATTTCTGGCCAAGAAGCTTTTTTTTTTTCTCTTGCTTTTTTTTTCCCCCCCCATATGGATATCCATATGTTTTTATCACAGATTCCATACTTCTAGTGCCAGGATCCATATGTTTAGCTTTTTCTCAAATAAAAGACTATAAAATCATTCTTCATTATCTCTTTCTTCCTAGCTGGTGTTTTTGTAGACATAACCAAATGTGATGCTAGATGGTTGAGGCATACCCAGATAGGCTGCAGTTGGATCTCATCAGAGGTATTTAAAACCAATACCTAGGGAGTTAAAGGGCTGGATTATCTTCTGAGTATAATGCCCCTTGACAGTGCTTGAACAATGCAGGGGGTGCTATCATCTGATTGCAAAGTCCTGGCAAGGTTCTTCCCCTATAAAAGAGAAGCTCCTTTGGGACCAGCAATGAGAATTTTCCTCCTTTTAATGTTACTTAATTCTCAATCTGCACCTCTGCCTCTGTGCTTCTGCTGAGGGGTGTGTGGTACAGGGAGATGACATGACAGGGCTTTATTTCACTTCTGCCTTTTCTGCTTGCCCAAGGCCTGCAGTTGTAGAATAGCAGCAGAATTTAGAAGTGCTGATATAGGGAATTTGGGGTTGGTGTAAGGATGGTGTGTATCACCATCTCCTTGACACGACCCAGTCTGCTCTGTGCCAAGCAGATATCACTCACTGAGAATTGTGCCTAATAAGGTTTTATTTCTCCCTTTCTTTTTTTTTCCTCTTTTGATGGAAATGTTAATATAATGCTTTTTAAATATGTAAAACACAGATCAGTGTCCATGGTTAGACCTTGGAATAGGTACCAAGTAACCTTCAGTGGTAAAATCTGCATGTTGACTTTGCAGTCAGATCCCATCTTCACTTGGACTTTCAGTCCTTCTTCGCTGGGACAGCATGTGGCAGAAAAGCAGCTGTGGTGTGTGCATTTCCTTCTCTTGGGGGTTTGATTGCCTGCCAGCAGGTTCTGGCTGTCCTATGGCTGTGGTATTTAATGTGCAGAAGGGGTAAGGAATACCCTGTAATTTTGAATAGAAGAAAATTAGGGTAGTCATAATTACAAGCATTGCAGTACAGTTTCAAAATAAAGCCATCTGTGTGAGTATTTTATTCACAGTTCCTGCCTCTAGCCCCTGAGACATAACCCTGAGGTAAGCTTGGAGTTATACTTTATCCTCTGCATTCCTGACAATAATAGAAATTATTGTAAAAGGTTAATAACCATTGTGCATTGGAGCTGTGGAAGAAGATGGTAGAAAGAAGAGGTGACTTCCTTCTCAGAATAAACCAAGTAGTAGCAGGCTTAAGAGAGGAGACAGTCAGTGCCCTAGGAACCCTACTAAAGCAGCTGCATTTTGACTGGAGTCATTATATTAATTTTCAGGCTAACCTGACTCTCATCAGAGACAAAAGTGGGACTTGCTGCTGATATCATTCAAAGCAGACATGACTTCTGATAGGATCTTTAGAGAAACGGTAGAAAAATTTAACCTTTCTCCTGAGATTTTCTTGTGAAAATATGAGCCATTTGAGGTTGACTTTAGCTTGCATTTCTGTAGAACTAATCCATCATTTTTCAATGCTGCCTTTCCTTCCCAGGGTTGTGGTGGCTCTGGTGAGATTGGTGGCAGGTTTGTAGGGAATTGCCTCATGGGTCTTGATTGGCAGTGCAGAGAGCCACTGTTCTTTTGGAAACGATTCTCTTGTAAAACTGCTGTGCTTTTTCCTTTTCACTTCACCCAGCGTTTGAATGCCAGATTGAGCTAATTTTAAGATTCCTCAGGGCAGTGGCACTGCATTCCTTCCACTCTGCTATTCCTTACCACATTACCTCACTGCATCAGCACTCGTATCTCCTGCTGATGGCATCCAGTTTCCATTCCATTCACAGCAGCCAAGGATCATATCTCTGATCCACTTAGAAACACAATGATCTCTACCCCTGAGAATGCAAACGCTTTCTCAGTCAAATCTATTGATCTTCAGGACTCTATTTCTGGCTTTCCATTCACTCACTCAACGTTTGGGATGCTGCATGTTCATTCTGGGCAAAGAGTTAACTTGGCTACTAGGAACTCAGTGAAAAACACTTCTGCAGAATCCAAAGATAGACATGATCTCTTATATATTATTATGTCTGTACAAATACTGCACTTCTTAACTAAGCAAAACAAAAACCTCTCAGCTGGCACAGTGACAATGACAGACCTGCTCGTGCCATCATATTCTTATCCCAAGCCAACTCACTGAACATGCTAATGTTGAGATGGGCAAGCACATGCTGAGTTCTGCAAGGGAGGAGGTAAACACAAAGGGTCTCCAGGCTAAGGGGGGATTTGCAGTCTAAAAGGAAAAGATGAGACCAGCAGGCAAGGACATTGGGTATGAAGAAGGATGTATTTTGACAAACAAGCAAAATGAATGAAAGCACTTCAAAGAAAAACATTTTTCTGAAGAGCATTGCTGTCAGGGAACTTGGGCCTTCAGGGCTTGACTCTGGGTTCTCTCAGAAGTGTGGTTATAAAGAAAAGCAGGGATTTGTGGGGTGAGTATTTCAGCATCTCCTTTCAGATTATGTTCTGAAACAGCCCTCTCCTGGAGGTGAGCCCAGTGTGTGCTTCAGATGGTCCTCAGGAAGCCCACTCCTTCCATTACCAATAGCACAGGCTAGAGAACAAATATACCTGCAAATATACCTAACTTTGGCTTTGTTGGTGTTCAGATGTTCACCATCACCTCCAAATAGGATTTTGCTTCTTAAAAGATGGTATTTTTAAGGATTTTTGGGTATTGCTCATCATTGACCTTGAACCCATATTTAAAAGAAATCCAGGCACTGTGATGTTGAGTGAGCTATGCCTGAGTTAATTTAATTATCTAGATCTTATGAATTACAGGTAATATTTTCAAAATTGTCTATCTTCTGGGTTCCAGCTGAGTGCCCTGTTTTCTCTACTTGTACATGACAAATGAATCCACTGTTTCTGTGTGAGGTGTTTTTTTTTTTTTTTTTTTTGGTTGGTTTGGTTTTTTTGGGGGTGTTTTCTTTTTTTTAAATACAGATATTAGGTTACCGCTTGGTCTAAGAGAAGACTTTCATTATTCAACACTTACACTGCCAGGGGCACAACAGCTAACCTGGTTTGGTCGTCATTGTGTCACTCTAGCTAAAGCAGTTTCCCACACCTCATGGTGCTCAGTCTAAAAACTGACACCATATAGCTAAGTCAGGCAGGAATGGAAGGGATCCCAGGTGAAATAATTATGGGGTTGATTACTGTGATTATGTGTAATTATAACCTTTTTTAGTATATCACTAAGACTACTGAGGTATGAGAGAATTTGACTTGTGAAGGGGTATTAAATTTTAACATGGAAACTTACTCTGAACTTGGGTATTGATACCTGATGTGCAGGATTAGTACACAGTTGGTAGTGAACTGCCTGACTTCACCTTTTCCTTTACCCACAAAAGTTTTCTCCTCTTGTGAGCTTTGCCTGCAAAGTTGGGAACTAGTGTGCTTCCTTGTAGCTTGCTCATGTAGCCATTTCCTCTCACTGTACAGCTTGTTTGTCAGTATTTCTGAATTTCAACTGAGGGAGAGGCAGGAAATTATTATTTTTCCTAATCAAAAAATGCAGGAATAATAGTATAAAAATATGAACACTGAAATGAATATGTAATGTGATATCCTTGTCTGGACATGTCATTGCCTTTACAGGAAGATTTTTATTTAATGCTCTAAAATTCCAGGGACATAATAGTATATGGATGATGTGTCCCTGCTTACAGACACGAAATAGGTCTATATGCATACATCCACTCAAGGGAAACCTTCCTCCCTCTTCTCTTCATCTTCCCAGCAGGTACAAACCATTGATCATCTTTGATTCCTGCAGAAACTGGGGGAGTGGGCAGGCATTTTGTAGGAAAAGCCGAGAGCTGCTTGCCCAAGACTTTGATAAATCCAGTCCTCTTGACCCTAAATCCTGTACCTTAGCTGCCTTCTCCTAGCAAATGATACAGATTGTAATTCTTTGGCATGAAATAAGAAAGACTAATTGCTTTGAAGATTTTATTACTTTGTTTTTCAGTCCTTTCTCCTAGTACACCATTTGCTAAATGCTTTTCCCTCTGAAGGAAAAGAATGTTGAACTCGTTTCCATCTCCACCCCTTATCTCCACCTGCACGTCTGTGCACGAGGGACTTGTAGGTCTTGCTAGAAAAAGTGTGTCTTCACTAGAAGGTTTTCATAATGTGCTCGCCAACAAAAACACTTCTGTACCAGTTTGGGCAGTAGATTTATAAGATTTCAAGTCTCCCTCTTCTTACCCTTTCCCAGTTCCAAATAAAGAACTTCAGAGGGCAAACGTGCCACTGCTGGTAGACATGTAGCTACTGTTGTATTGTGGGGTTTTGGTTTGTTTTTTTGCCAGCTACTTGACATTGTTTTACAGCTGGACTGTGCAGCTATTTCCAAAAGGCTCAGCTAATTCTGTTGTCCTTTTTTATCAAGGAAATTCTTGAGAAACCACAATAAAGCAGCTGTAACCCTGGCGATGCTTACAACTGTGGCCAAAAATAGAAATCAGTGCTTCATGCATTTTCTTAATGAGGGTATAGGGGGTTTTTTTCAGTGTGGTCCTTGACACCTTGCCAAGTTAGGGCTTGGCTCTAAATGTTTAGTGCAAGCTTTATAAATAGCCCTGGATAGAGGGGGCATTTCCCTTCCCAATGACTTATGCCCTCTCAGGGCTGGCCCTCTTTGGGGCTGCTGGGGGCAGCTGTGCTCTCAGGCCATGGCAGAGTGTCTGCAATGAGCCCTTTAGGCCACAGTTGCCAAATACTTTGCAGGAGGTGCCGATCACCTTGGGTTCCTCTTTGCTCAGAGGGGGAAGCTCAGCATCTTGCAGAATTAGGTCTGTAAGCTGTTGTTATTAATAACTGCCTTCATGGTAGTTTTGCTTACAGACAGGATTTATTTGGCTCTTGACTATCAGTGAAAGTGTCCCTATAACTGGATTTTTATGCTCTCTCTGTGCAAATAGAAAACCATGGTTTGTTTGCCAACCCAAATAAGAATTTACAAATGTGGGGGTTTTTTTCCTGGGGCACATAACATGGCTAGTAAGTGGGTATGAAATGGCTGGATGCAGGGATTTCACAATGTTCTTACAGGCAGAAGAGAGAAAGATGAGAAAAGATGAATTAAAACTTGGGGAAAGTTCAGTCAACAAACTGAGAAGTGCAGACATACTGATTTATAAAGAGACTATAACTTTTAAACATGTACTTTCAACCTGAAGGACCGCAGTAGGGATTTAAAATATGACTATTTAATTTTTAAAAATTACATAAATTAAGTGAACAGCCCATTAATGGGATGCCATCAGGATCACATGGCCAATTCAGTTCAAGTTATATTATCTTGCTGGCCAGATTTGAATAAGAATTAAGAAATTACTATTCAAAGTAGTATGGGACATTGATCCTCATTCACAATGAAATTCGTCACCATAACTACCTGGAATTCCTCTGCTTTCACAGAGGTATTCCACTGAATCTTCTTTATGGAGCAGCTAGAAGGGAATTGTATTAGTTGGTGGAAAAAAGCTGCTAATTAGTTGTTCGGCCTTCATGTTAACTAAGTCCTGTCTTGCAGAGGCTTCAGGGATGAGCAGCAGGATGGAGGAACAGGAGGAACCCGGATCCAACAGGCACCAAGCTCCTCCAGCTGACCCATCCCTTGGCTAAAGGTCCACCTCAGGGACTCTTTACCTGCCCCAGTGAGAGCACCTTGCCTCTTACAACTGGTGTTTCTTATTTGAACTTGGCAAATCGGAGCATGTCGTTGAGTTAACCAAGCTGAGGGATGTCCTCTGTGGATGAGTTGTTCTCAGTGCAGTATCTTCCAGAGTCTCTGTTAAACTGAATAACCAAAATTCACCATTACGTGCAACTGTCCAGTTCCTTTTCACAATTTTTGGAACCCCATTTGAAAACATCTAAAGTACCAACTTAGTTCAGTGCTACACTGTGTTGAGAATAGGTAAAGAGTAAAACAAAAAGCTGCTACGAATGGTCAAGCAATTTGTTCTACAGTTTAAAGAAACAAAGCATTATTAATCTTAACTGCGTTGTTTAGTTTATAAATATTAATACTGCTTTTTTCTTGACTTCACTGCAGTGCATTTCAAGTCTAATTTCTGTGATAATTAAAATGGGAATATGAGAGTCTTTGCACCACTTTTTTTCTTGCTCCAGTTTAATTCCATTGACTTGTTGCTAATTTACACTGGCATAAATGCGAGACTACTGGGCTCAGCAGTTCAGCACATTGAGATCAAAACCTTTTAAAACCTTTCACTGACAGAGAACACTTGAAATGGCAGATGCTGAGTATTTGCATTGTTAATGGCTTTAAAAATGTGATAGTTGTATATAAATACTAAGAGATAAGTTGTATATCCACACATCAACGGAAATTAGCATTCTGAAATTTGGAGTCCACCAAAAGAATGGCAGTAGATGGTCATGAATATTTGTGTTGCTCAGTGTTACTTGAAGATTCATAGTCTGGAACTCGCATCTGATGCAACACAGATGCATGCCCTTGCAAAGACTACAAGTCTTTTCTGCACCTCGGCTCTCCTAAGGTCACAAATTATGATCATGGGTGCTTTTTCCCCATTTTGCTTATAATGAGTTGGTACCAACAATCCATTTTAAGTAATCACAAACAAAACATGAAGGGTATCTGTGTAATAAAGTTAATCCATCTACCACTCGCTGGTGGTTACCTACATTTGTAGGTAAGAAATAAAATCACACTCTTTTTTTTCTGTTTTTTACCATTCTGTAGCATTCTTGCATATCCCTTCACTGCTGGCATCTTACTGGCAATGTAATGGGAAAGGGACTTCTCATAGGTTTTACAGCTTGTGGCTAAAAGCAGAAGAGCCTAAGAGGAAAGACAAGGCTAGTAAGATTTGCAGTCACATTTGTAGTCCCAGTTGAATCAGAGGCACTTGTGGAGAAGCAGCTGGTGATGATCTGAATTTGACCAAAATTCTAAACATTTGATTTAGCTCATGTACTGATATTGGTCTTGAGTACCCTTTTTTTTCCGAAACACAATATTGAACTTAATTTTAGAATATTACTTGGTATCAGTTTTCTTAATTTTGACATTAAATTCCAAGTCAGAAGCAGGTAGTAGATGAGGATGCCAATGGGGCTGTGCTCTGCTTTCTTCAGATGACAGGGAGAGGGGAAATTTGTATACTGAAAATTCAGAGTTTCCTGGTGTAGCGTAAGCTACAACTGAAGACTTAAAAAACAAACTTACATTACTCATCTCTTTTGAAATCACTTGAGCTGTAAACCTGAGCTTGACTGTTACTTGGTGTCTGCAGTACAGTGAATTTCCAAATCTCATACTCCTGCCATACACTGGTGTTGTTATATGACTTCTGTGATGGGATGCTGATTTGGAAAGCCAGGTGAAAATTCTCATGAAAGAAGCAAATCAAGGATGATAACGTGGGATCTCACTATGACCACAAGATACAAATATTTTTTGTGTGACTGTAAACGTTAACTGAAAGAACTTAAATGCCCCATGAGCTGGTCATCTGAAAGCAGACTGAGTTGTTTTGGGGTTTTTTTTTAAGGTTTTACTTAAGGATGTCCAAGTGCTATTCTATGCAGTGTGGTAGTAACTAAGACTTCTGTCCCTTTGTTCTAAGCAAAAAGCTGGTATGTGTCAAAAAGGGTTTCTACCAAACAGTGACTTAGATGAGACTGATTTTTCAAAGGAGTTTTTTTTTTTCTTGAAATCCCTATAGTTTGCTGCTCTGTTGTTTCTTTCAAGATGTCAGTTTTCACTGGAATTTGAATGGTCTCAACCTGTACAGAGTTTTGCTCATCTGGCCAAAGGAGAGAGACTCTGTGTTCTGTGTGGCTAATGGCAATTAACCAGCAAAATTTGGAACTGATTTGTTGCAAGGTCAACAAATCCATTTTACTGTAAAACTAAAAACACCTAAAACTAAAGTAGTAAAAAAAAACCCCACTCAAAAAGGGGACAAATTACTTCAGGCAGGTGTGTGTTGAGGGATTATGCAAACAAGTTGTTTAAAAGCTGGCTGGCAAGCCATCTACCTATATGCTAGACCATTTTTAATGGTATTCTCCTTACCAGCCTCTCATTTTAGCTTTGCCTGTCTGAGGGAAATGAGCCTATATGACACCAGGATGGAAAACTTGCACTGTCCCCCAGTTTACGAGTTTTCTGTTGCTTATGTATCAAGGGAATATTTGCCCTCAAAATGAGTACTTAAGCAAGTTGTGTGGTTCAGGTATTTTTGTTTTGCTTTTGTGGTTTGTGGGGTTTTTTTTAATTCCTTTGAAAACACAGAGGCACAATTTGTGTGTAAGACTCATGTTTGTACAATGGCCATTTGATCAGAGACCCTGTTGCAGTGCTGTTCTTTGAAAAATGTATTGTAAGTGGCTCTGGTTTTTTGTTTTTCATTTACCTCCAACCTGTGTTGGATCACGTAGCTCTGGAGAAAAAAAAAAGTATATTTTAATTTAGACTTTGCTTGGCATTTAAACCTCTTCTGTTTTGACTTTCAGTTTGAGTCAGTGCTTAGACATGTGCTTAGACTGAGCTTGGTCAGGTGGACGCACAAGGTTGTGCTCATCTTTAAAGCTGCTCAGCACAGGCTGAAGCAAGTGTTGCCTAAAGTCATAGTGCTGTCATGGAATGGTTTTGGCTGGGAGGGAATCTGTGCCACGGAGATATTTGACCCTCCTTCCCAGCCTACATCTCATTTGCTATGAGAATTGTAGAAGATTTGCTGCTGGGCCCCACTTTGCTGCCCAGTGAAGCCCATGGCAGGGCTCACTGGTGGTGGGATGTCACTGCAGGGGGAAGGAAGGACCTGCAGGTGACAGAGAGATGATGCCTTTCCTCTACTGGGGCTGCATTCATGCGGCAATGTGGCCCCAGCTGTCCTTCTTAAACAGCTTTATTTATATTTTTTTTCCTCCCGTAGAGTAAGCTGACCAGATTTGCAGTTTATAAAACTGGGACAGCCTAGCGGGGGATAGGGTTGTCCACGCACCATCTTCAGGGGATAATAATATCTGTCAGGGAATGGCTGTGATGAGAATTGCAGAGAAAGGTGAATTGCTGTGTGTGTGTGCCCACAGAGTGAGCAGTTCCCTTGAGGGGAGAAGGAAGGGGAAGTCTCCCAGACTGGGTGCTGCCTTGTGCTAGAGCTGGAGCGAAGCGCTTGCTGAACTCTGGACAATGTGCTCCTGTCAACTCTTCACCTCAGGATTGTTTACAGAGAAGGAGAGCTGCAAGAATTGGTTTAAATAAATAAACAGCACTCACAAGGATCCTTTCAAGCTCCAGGTTTGCAGCTAGAAGTAAAATATTGTGGATAACAAAAAGAAATTGCTCTCCTGCGAGCAGTGTTTTTCTTCTTGCGCTGTGGATCTCTCTTTGTACCAGGCACCCAAGCGCGACTCCTCCTATTTCTTAATTTCTTCTGTCTCTGCTGGTCCCACAGAGCTGGGGTTAGTTGATGCTGGGGGCACGTTTCAGGGGCTGCCTGTTTGGATGTGGCTCTTCCCAAGGGAGTGGATTAGTGGGGTGAAGCGAGGGAGGGCAGAGCTGTGGTACTGTGAGTGTTTGAAGGTTTGCTGATGTGGCTGTTGGATGAGCAGCGACTGCTGTACAAAACCTTCTGCTGGTTTGTACCCTCACCCGGGGCTTTCAGAGGGAAGGATTTTTTCCCCTGTATATTTTTAAGTGATGTATAGGAAAATTAAACAACCACAATTTGAAATAATCTTTGTTCCTTGTGTTCTGTTGAGGCCTTGGGAGCAAAGAAGAGCAAATAGCCCCAAGCCTGCTCAGCTGTTTGAATACAAGTGTGTTTAGAAACCCACAGGTTCAACATAACCCTGTTTACTTGTTGCTCATGGGATGGCTGATGCTCTGTTCCCCTACTTGCTTTGCAGTGTTCCCAGGGCCATTCAGAGTAAGAACTGCAAACTTGTGCAGATAGAAAGGAGGATTGGATTGCCTGGGGAAGACTATAACAGCATGGCTGTCAGTTTTACACATTTCCTCAGTTTTTAAAAATGTAGATTTGGTCCTGTGTCTTTCTTCTGCAGAAGTGGTGTATGCACATGTGCATCATACATACGTGTGTGAACGTATACACTTCTCTGGGAGCCACCCAGACCTGAATACTTGGCTTTCAAAGTGCTTTCCAGTCTCTGAACTGAAGCAGAGACACCCAGTAATATTCTTCTGTTTGGTCACTATTACTGGGTACTACCATATATCCCTGGTGCCCTTACAAACCAAGCCATTTGGATTTTTCCATCACAACTGATGTTTTAAATAGTCGATACAGAAAAATCTCAGCTGTGGTGTAGCTTGGAGGGTGTCACTAGGAGCTAGATGACTTAATCAGTATGTTTTAAACAAATCTTTGAAAGAAAATGGGAGAGGCACAAGAAATTAGAGAGTCAGGAATATATTTTTCTTTTAATATGGTGATAGGACCAAATTTAAATGAGGAAAAACTGGGACTGTAAGTCACGTTTTACAGAAGACACTGAACTGATAAAAGCAGGAGGAAGATTGTATTTGTTAAAAGCCTCTGGTATCTTGAAAGTGATATACATCATTCCATTTCTCAGCTTTCACTCTTGTCTAAACAATTTAAAGACAAAAACTAGACCATCTATTTTGTGTATACATGTAGTTATCTATTTAGCCGTGCACATCTATATATACCCCATAGGGCTGCTTTTAGAATGCTTCTCAGTGATTTTTTTCCCCTCAACTCCTGGATTTCAGTGTTTTACCCCCTACTTCAAAAAAAACCAAGAGATTAAGCAGGACCCATTATTTTGACATCAAATGCAAGCCCTAAACCGTTGCTAGGATACAGGATGTGGCACTATAATATTGCCATGGTGTAGGGTTATATTGTCTTAAGTGTGGGGAGCAGGCCATATTATAAATCTAAGTGAGTTGATAGAAGAGATAACGATTGCTGCTCTTACTCTGTAATTAAAAGGAAGGGAATGTGTACAGAACAATTTGGTCATATACTCCTTTTTTATTTGGACAGTAAGTGAAGCACTATCAATAAGCAATTTCATTACAGTCTGTATGGGTTTTGTCTACTTTCATTTTCTATCTGCATTAAATTAGAGTAACTCTATGGGTTTGTTATTGATTGACACCAGTTTAAGCAATGCTAAAATTTGGCTTTGATGGCAGACCTGTTAATTTTCTCGCTTTATTTTTCTTTTGTGAACAAATTAATAGAAACTTAGCTTCTGATTTCAGCAGTATTAATTCAGGTCTGCTTTCTTATACTTTCTGTGGGGCTCAAGTTGCAAAGTTGGTGGGTTGTGGGGGGAAATAAAGTGTTTTTGTTGTAGACTTGAGGGGGTTGTATAATTGTTTGGGTTGTCACATCTAAATTGGCCCAGACATAGTGTCTAAGTGAGCCAAATCTAGTGTCTGTGTGACCATACAAAAGAGAAGCGGATGTTTTTATTACTTGTAATTTGTTTTATCTTTTTAGTATGGGGGGGAAAAAAATAAAACCACAAACACACAAAATGCCCCTCGTCCCCCCCCCCCCCCCCCATGCCTCTCCCAGTCCAGCAAAACAGAGATTCCTTTCTTTTATTGTTTCTTTTAAGTGCAAGTGAGTTGTGTTGAGGAATGGCAGTGGTTGATCTGAGCCCCTGCATGCAGCTGGCACTCGCAGAGCAGCTGGCTCATGCAGAGTGAAAGCCTGCACTCTGCTGTAGAGCTGGAGTTTGTCACTGAGGAGAAATAAAGACATCTGCCTACACGGGTGGCACTCGGGGGCAGGTGGAATGTGAGCACAGCCACCTCCTGGACTGGTTGTCCACTTAGGGCACAGTGTGCCAGATTAGCAGAGCAGCCTCCTCACCCGTGAAAATTAGGGGTTTTCGTAGGTGAGGATGCTGCCAGTGACTCTTGGCTTCCTTACTGCTGGAGACAGATCAGAGGCTGTGCTCCATGGGTCCCACCCAGCTGCAAAAAGACCTTTCAATGTGCTTAATGCAAGTGTGTTTGTCCTTATCGCAATGCCAATCTAAGGGGCGTGACAGCTTACACCTCAGAAAAGCAGCTAAGTTGGAGATGGACAAATGGTAAATGTGTTTATTGGGACCAAGATAATACATATTTGGATGGAGCAAAGCTGTGAGCCAACCTGGTGCTAGGAAAGAGGTTTGTGCCTTCTCAGAGAGGTAATGTGAGCTTTCCCACTCTTGAAATGGGTGCAGTGAGTGAAGCTGCTGGAGGTGGTGAGGCTGTGCTGAGACCACTGGTCAAAGCAGAGGGCAGCACTGCCTTAGAGGAGCAGAGCTGCTTCCAGCAGGTTCCTCTGTCCTTGCTCCTGCAGCCATTGAGGTGCATCCTCTCTGGGAAGGACAGCAGGTATAAGAGGCAAGGATCATGTGCTCCATGCTCTCATAGCCCAACCTGCCTGTTCATGGCTAAGATGCTGTTCAATAGCCAGCAAATATCCAGCCCACTCACTGATAGAGAGCAGATTAGCAATTATTTTAGGGTCATTTCAGTGGAACAATTAAATACCTCCATACCTATTTAATCACACCTATGCAAATATCAAATTGATTCTTGTGAAATCTCTTTTAAGATGTTAGCTTTGTCTTCCCAGTTTTATGCATAAAGACACGTAGGTTCACACCTTGGGTGACAGACACCTGAAAAATCAGATTTTGGTGGCAGGGGCCTGCTAATTCTCTGTGTTCAGGACACTGATCTAGAAGTCCAGTTATGAACTTAACCAAAAAGAAGTTAGATGTGCAATAATTGAAGTGGAAAACAGTCCACATATTTTGGCTAAAAAGCCTCCTCCAAGGTCAAAAAGAGAACTGGTAGCAGAGCCAGGAATAGAACTGTTATCTCCCAGGCCTTTTTCTTTTGCTTCTGTCCCAAAAGACACTATGAAAGGTACAATATCCATTTGACAAATGGCACAGTTATGTGATGAATTGCATTTTTAATGCACATTTTATGGCCTCTTTTGGCCACTTCCTACTAATCTATCTTTCCTGGGGTATGTTCTTAACACTCCACAGCTCTCAGTGGCTATTAGACAACAACACAAAAATGTTCTTCTCTCCCAAATGTAGAATTTACCACAACTTCTCTGGTCTGAAGCACAGGCCTTGAAATAGCCCAACCTGCTCAGGTGACAGGTTTAAGGCCTGATTGCCTTCAGCCTAAGGGGGTAGAAAGTAAGATGTGTATGGCAAAAGGGACATGGGAATTCCTAGTTTCTCATTAAAAATATGAATTCCTTCTCCCTCTGCATAAGGTATGGTATTTATACATAGCTTTGTGATTTGGTACTAAATGTGATCTGGACTTTTCCTTCCGTAAGATTTGTATCCTTCAGCCAAAGTGTTGCCTCTCATTACTCCTGTCAAATCTGTAGCAATCAGCAAGTTACCAATTGCTTCTTAACTTTGTGTATATAATGTTCCATATATAAGCACACACTGACCTACCAGGAGCATGAATATTCAGAATATAAAATGGCTATTTACCATGATTCTAGCTCTTTGGATTTCCTGCAGTAAATATGGACTCCAGTACTGTGGTGTAGGATAAAGTGACTGGGCTGGGGCCCAAGTTGCTGGGATGTGTATGGGCTTATTGTAAGGAAGTGCCTCCAATCAGGACAGCTGGGTGAACAAAAACCAAGTGGTTGTCTTTATTCTAAATTAACACTGTGAATCCACCTAACTTCCAGCAAACCTGATGACCCTTTTTGCTTCCCCAAAAAGGATGAAAGAAAGGTGACCTATCCCAGAAAGATGAAGCATCTTTTTCCCTAGAAGAGTGGGAGAAATAAACTTGTAACCACATCAGCTTTATCCTCCTGCCTTTGGCATTTTATATTGTGTTTCAGAAAACATGAACCATGAAAAAACCGCCATGTTTATTTTTAAATATGAAACTATGTGGACAATATGATTGCATTTCTTGAAATGTGTCCAGAATTCCAACCTGGAGGCAATAGACGTTTGAGAGTGAAATTGGCCCCAGACAGTTAATAAATTCTGAGCAGAGATGCATAAATCAGCGAGAGTATTTCAGAAACTTTTTTTTTTTTTTTTCCAAAGGGTGGGCATGGGGGAGGGAAACATCTTTGGAGAATTGTTTTCTATCAGTTCAGAAAATAGAGAAAAGAATTCAGCAATACCCAGTGCTGGTTAGCAGATTGTCATTTTTGGGTTTGATGTTCCTGGGTTTAATTGTCTTTCATGTGAACAATGGCAGGAGCTCTCTAGTGTGCCATGCAAGCATGATAAAAGGGGGCCGTTCTTGCATAGCAATGCCTTTTTTTTATTATTAGCGTAAAAAATTAGCAAGCTGGAAGTCGTTAGAAGGAGTTCCATTGGCATTAATTGTAATGCAGCCTGAATTTGTTTGCAGACCAGTGCGGCAAGACAATAGCAGCGGGGAAAAAAGCAATATTAATAGCCTTTTACTTATTGTATCATTTTAGTGAGCCTTAATAAGGTGTCTGCTGTCAACTGGAATTTATTAAAATAAAAAAAAGACATGGTAGTTGATGTATTGCAGTAAGTATGGATGAGGGCTCAACTTGATTAATGTATGAGTTGGCTTTTTAAGGCATTTTAAAAAGGCTTCTTAACTGGGTCTTAAGAGACTGGCACAAGCCCACTGTAAACTACCTCATTGCAGTTGGAAAACAGCCTGACAGCTGCTGATGTCTCCTGTGGCTTTGCTTTTTTTTCTGATCAGAGAAAACTGAAGTAATATAGTCCTCGTCAATAATTGCAGTGCTTAAAAATCTTATAAAGGGATTTCTATTCTTCCCTCCGGAGATAACTTTTCAAAGGTTAAATTAGTTTTACTTGTGTGTACTTCAAATATCTCGGCTCCCAATAAGGATCAAGTTTTGTTTTAAATAAGCTGCTAGTTTGTGTGTTGCATTGGATTAGCACCTTGCTGAATACCCTCTCTTTCAGAGTGAGATGGACACTACAAAGCACGGTTTTAAGTCTAGTTGGAGTCTCCCAAAAACCTTCAAAATATCGACTCACTTGGGCTAGTTTAGTTCAGAGAGGCACCCTGTCTTTTGTTATTCTTTGTGGTGCACACCTGAATTTATCAGCTTTGCTGTGCCACCTTACTACTCAACTTGAAGTAGTGGAGGGAAATGGGAGTTAGAGACCCAGCTATCTTTTTGACTTCAGTGTGATTTCAAGAAGGTGTCAGCCTAAAATACTCTGTGTAGGTGGTTCTCACCCTGCCAAAATGCCAAAGCATATACGATAACAGGAAGACCCTAACATATGAGGAGGCTGTTTTATGTGGATTACGAGGAAACATTTTAGTGGAAGTATGACTTGTAAAACAGTAGTATTTCTGTAACTACATGTTGTCTTTTTCCTTTACCTACTTGTCTTGTCCTAGATCAAAACCCCAAGTATTTGACACACTGCATGGAACAGTTGCTTGTGCTTACTTTGTGTTGCATTTGTATTTGCCAGGTAGTCTGTGGACATGCAGACAAATGTCTTGTGAAGAACAGATGGAGGTGTCCCCTACAGAAATTGTTCAGTTAGTCTGAATTAATATATTTCATACTTTCAGCTGGGGTCAGCATGGGTATAAGGTGAAGTGACAGTGTCTACTTCTGTTAAAAATTTCCAGATTTGTGTCCTAGGATAAACTGGCTGGACTAATCAAGGTTCTTCTCTCCATACCGTTGTCTCCATAAGTGCTGCAAATGTCATCCAAGTAGATATCAAAGTCAAAGGGAGAGAAACAGACTCTTAATTTGTTACAGTGCCATGTTGTCCTTCCTGATAGTCCCGGGCCTTTCCCAGAGGAAGTGCTCACGCTTCATTAAGGATGTAAGCTTTATTAGGATAGACGTCATCAGGTTCAAGTGTTAGGAAAAGTCGCTGCTTGTTAACAAAGGCCATGGCCTTGGATAATGCAACTGTTCTCCTTACTGAAGGCTGTAAGCCAATGTGGATGATACTGTTCTCCTTGTATTTTTTTTCTTTTTAAAAACATCATGATCCTACTTGGAGATCTTACGTGATGTAATTCTCCTTTTCCAAAGGCTAAAAAGGAGAGCTCAAGTGCTCTGTTTGTGGTAAATTCAATCACTCACCAGAGAAAAAGCCTACCTGAAATTATTTCAGAAATCTGTGTGTAACTTACAGTCAATTAATCCACAGCCTGCCATATTATAACAAATATTATTTCCTTTAAGATTTCTTCTTCAGGTTTCAAATAGAAGAAGTGCAGCAGCACAGCATATTCACTTGCAAGTTTTTTTTGTCCTTTTCCTTTCTGGCAGGATTGCTATTAAATGAAATTATTTTATAGCTCATATAAATTTCAGTTTCTTCTTACATTAGAAGTGTGAACTACTTCTTTCTATGCAGGCTGTCTTCTGTATGAGAGATGGAACTGTGGTGTGATGTTTCTAGTAATGTTTTTTCCTGTCACCTTTATTTTATCCAACAACACTTCCTTTTCCAGTAGCTGTTAAGTAACACCTTTCTTTCTTCTGTTCTCTGTCAGCAGCTGAGAAGAAACTGGAATGAATTGATAATGATACAGCATTGCATTAATTGCAGTTCCTGTTCCTTCTTCAGCCCACTGGCCTCTCATGCTTTCCAGTTCCAAGCAACTCTCCAGTAGCTCTAATATGGCATTGAGGATAATATTTAAATATAGGCGTCTTAGATATTTGTTCTTCTGGTTACACCACCATGGCAGATACCGCAGTGGTCCAACATATATCTCTGTGATTTGTAGAAAAAAACCCCTGCTGTCCCAATGATTTCTTCATTTAGCCTAACTCACAGTTTACATAATAATTCACTCCAAGGTCTGATTCGCCTCGAGTCATTTTCTCCTCATCTCCTCCTCACCTTCATTTTTAGGCATGGACTTTTTGAAATCTGTTCCTGAATATACCCAAAGGTTGCAAGCACTTGAAAGCTAAGTGTGGATTCTGATCAAAATTTTACAAATGGTTTCCATTTTATTAAGGAGTCAGATTGAAGACCATTAATAAAATGGAAACTCTGCAGCTTAATCTAACCTTGATATATTTCCAGCCTAATGCATCTGCTTATAGCCCTGTCACCGCTGGATCTGAGCACTGAGAGCATTGTTGAATACATTTTCATACCTTTGCATTTTTTCCCCCCCCATCCCAAGACAGGCCAATTCTCCACTGTTCTCCATCTTTCTTTCTTCCTCTGACTCTGGCTGTGATTAGAAGAGCAGTGCCAGCTTTTATTTGATACCCTGTTTGCTGCTAAGTGCATAGTTTGTTTAGTGGAAGAGGAGTGCTGCAGAAGGGACATTGAACTTGTGGCAGATTTTGGAGGTGTGCAGGACCAGGTGCCACGTTCCTTACCTACCTGCATGGAAACTTGTGCTGCTGAGCAACTCCATGGGACAGCCCCTGTCAAAACAACCAGCAGTGGTGGGGTGACCAAGCAGGATTCTGCAGGCCTGAGATTCATTTCACAGAATTCATGTTGCCCACCACCTTTGCCTCCGCTGAAGCTTCTGCTTTACCGTGATATTGATGTGGGGTGGTGACTTTGCTTCATCCCACCCAAAAATTCAGCTTTCCTGGTTGATGTACAAAGGTGACCTCAACTTCTTAGGCTGCAGGTCAGCTGCAAATCTGAATGAATGGATTTATCACTTTTGTGAGTTATTAAATTGTGAGTTATCCCTGAATGATAACTACCACACAACTATAAGAAATTATTAATTAATGTAATTATTTAACAATTGTGATTAGAAAGTGGAATTGAGGGTGTTACAGGGCAAGTGTTTCTTGGTCATTCAAAACATGTTTCTCCCAGCTCTTCCTGGGACTGAGCCTGACCTTAGCAAATGGATGGAATAATTGGCTTTGCAACGTGGAGTCAGTGTTTGGGGGTGATGGCAAAAAAAAAGGTACCATTACAAATCCTGCTGCAAAGTCCTTTCAGTGGCACCAAAAGAGGACTCGTCTCTCACCGCATCAGAACACAAATCTCAGATTCCCTCTTCTGAAAGTGGCCTCTAGTTATTACACGGATAAAATAGAGACGCTCTCTGCCAGACGTACACGGAGACTAGGTGTCTGTGCTGACACATCAATACAAAGAACTGTTATCAGAGGAAAATTTCTCCTTCTGAACCAGGGCTTAAACTAATATGAACAGACATATAAAGGCCCCGGTGGGTGACCTTTCTTCACACAAAAATATGTCTGCTCAGGGATTTCTTAGTTCATGTTAATTGATTGCCTGATGGGATTGATTAACTAATTGATTCACTGTGGTTTGTGATTTAACACAAAGATTGGCCTAGGGTAATCCTCAAAAGTTTTCAATGTGGAGAAGATATTTAGAAAAATCTGGCAGTGGCAATGAGTCTTTCTGACCACATCTCTGATGTCTTCTGTTGGGTGAATCCCATCACTGAGGGTGTAATACTTGGCATGAGGAATGCTGTATAGGCTGGGTTAGAGCAAAGCAAGCAGGGGAGAGGAGTGAATTTACAGTATCTTTGTTAACCTGTATTCATTTCATATACTCCTGCTTCAAGTGCATGTTAATAATGCCAGTGGCTGAGGTACCCATCCTCTGTCTTACCCTTTTGCAGGCAGAGGGAGAGGGTGACTCTGACAGGGTGTGTGCTTCAAACCATTGTTCTTTCCCCTCTTCCTGCAGGAGTGGGCTCCTGAGCATTATTCCCCACATGCTTCTGCTCCCCCCTCACCACTTTGTGTAGATACTCACGGAGTTTCTGCCATGGAGGTGGAGGGAGAAGCAGGAAAACCCTCTCAGGAGAGCAGCCTGGCAGCAGAGAGTACCCCTGACACTGTGGTTCACACGTGCTTCTGCCTCCTGGTGAAAAATGCCCTTTAGTGTGAGGCACCAGAACCAAAATTCAGATCTGTATGATAATTTTAGAAGCACGGTCCAAGCGCCTGGTGGCTGCAGTTGGAATGGTATTCCTCTTGCTTATATAAACTTGTTTCAAATAAATCGTGCTGTAGACACACAGTGAGGGCGCAATAGACTTTCTGTTCGTGCTCTGGGTATTTCTTGGTGCTTGGGAGACTTGGGAAAAAAATAAATATATATATTTCCTATTAACCTGTTTTGAAAATAGTATTCCCATATCAAAGCGTGTTTAAAAAGCAGATTGCATTTGATAGCAGTAGTGAGAATGCAGTAAGAAGCAGCCTTTTGATCTGTTGCAAATAAACTCTTCTGCAGATAAATACGTTACAAGTGTATTTTTGTTCATTTGCTATCAAATTTAATAACAACCAGTGGAATTGAGTTCAACCAAAATGGTTTCATATCAGACTTTGAATACATACTTTTAAATATTAAAAGATAATGATTTGTATGGCATTGTTATATAATGCATTTCTTGTCTTCTCTTGTGTGCATGTGACAAATTCCAGTCGATAAGCCCAGGACTCTGGAGTCAGTTGTCTGGCTAGTTATTAAGATTAAGATAAGTGCTGAGAAGGGAAAGATACAGCACATTGTACTGCCCTGCTGGGACGGGGCCACCTCGGATTCCAAGTGTAAGCAATGCATTAATTCTCCCTGGCTTATTTCAAACCCGAGGTGTACACTGTAAATATTTGGGAAATATGATGGAAAGAGTGTGGAAAGACATTTTTTTTAATCCACTAAATGTTATTACTAAAAAGTGAACCTTACCTCCCCCTTGGGTCCTAATCATTATGCATCTGTAAAAACCCAAGACTAATTTCCGTTAATTACTTATGAAAAGTAACTCTTTCCTCCTTACCCAAGCCGTAAAAAAGCAGACAGACATTTGGACATCGTTGTCACGAGTCACTTCATGCTGGATATGCCACAACAATAACAACATAATTAATGCTCACACAGCACAGCTCAATTAGGCTTTGGAGGGGAGAAGGGGGGTAATGGGACTGGAAGGTCTGAAATGAAGAATACTGAAGCTAATGCAAAGTTTCTTCTGACTTCAGTAAACTTTGAATCGGGTCCAAGATGAATGCTGGTGAGATCAGGGCTTTCTGAGCATGTTGGAGCTGTTATTGCTGGTGTCTCTGCAGGGGAGCCCTCAGGATATCACTGAGCCTCTGCCAGAGGGGGAGAGGGAGAAAGTTTTCTGTTATTCCAAAATATTAATGAGATGTTAAAAACAAGACAAATTTCCCGAAGTTCAGTTGTTATTTCTCACTAACTTAAACATGAGCTTTGCTACAAATTGGGAGGCAATGCCTTCAAGGCAGTAACTTGTCTGTAAGATTGCTGGGAGGAGTGACAGAAAGCAGTAATTTAGAAAGTGTATTGAAGCTGTGTGCAGTGTACTGTAGACTACTGGGTAGAAATTAATTTTTGTTAATGAATTTAAAACTAGATGTATGGAAGTGGTTATATGAAATGTATATGCTGCTAAACAGCTAACTAGTCCTTGGGGTCTGCATTGTCATTATCTGTATGTAAATCATTTCAGCCAGCACCATCTAATGAGTCAAAAACTGCTCTGAAACTGTAACTGAGATTTGCAAGACACTTTTTGAAAAACGTTATGCCCTGCTTCAATGTGTGGCCCTTACAATGAAACCATGTCTATCCTCTGATTAATCGTGTCTTATGTGGAGACACTTTATAGGTTTTATTGTGTTTCAGAGGAGTTATTTCTAAACTCTAGGAATATCCCATGTTAATGGAGATGGGAAATTAAGGAATATTCAAAACCATTCAAGAGAAAGAAGGAGCACAGCTGAAAGGTCCCCAGTGACCCCTCCTAAATCTTATGGTTCTATGTGGTGGGAAATAGATTTAAAAATAAAACAAAATAGTTAACTGCAAAAGACTATCTGACTAAACCATGCAAACTGCTTTTTCCTGAGCATCAGAAAGTTCTGATATTGAATTAGAAGCTGTCTCTTTCCTTCATACACTTGTTAAATCGTTGTGCTTCCTTAGCTCCCCTAAGGTATATGCTACGATTTCCTCTTAACCAGCAATGAAGATAAATAGCTCCTGTATCTTTGCTATTTACAGTCATCTTAAGCAAAACCAAAATTAAAGCAGAATCACAGTTTCTTTACAGAATCTTGAGTATAAGGCAAAAAGTTGGAATACCTCAGAAAGGATATGATATATGAGAATTAAAATATGCATGTGTATATACATGTATGTATATTTACAACTAATCACTAATAAGACATCAAAAAAAAAGTAATTATATATCTGAAACAATATCTGAGCTTGATGTGTTGTAACCAGATAAATGAAATGTACAGAGCGGGCTGGAATATTTGGAATGCCACGCTCTGTTTCTCAGCTCTTTTTTCACACTGTGGGCATTATATCATGGTTGTGTACATTCCAGTTAGCTGCAAGTGAGAAATCACCGCCGAGGTCGCTGAAATGTCAGTGCCACAGACGCTGAGGACAAAAATGGATGGAGCTCCCCGTTAAAACTCTAATTATCAAAACTCAGATGATCCTAGAGGAAAATGCATGTGTCCTATATGCTCTGTACTGCGGTCTAACAGAGACACTGCCTGGCTGAAAAGCTATACAAACAAACCTGTGCCATAACCTATTTCAGATTTTAGAACACTGAGTGAATTTAGTCTCTGGCACACAAATACAGCTTTATGCTGTGTATTCGCTGAATACTCTTGAAAGCGGCTACGTGGTTTTTAAGCTCTTCAGCTGAACCCTGTATGGTCTGAAATACCCAGGTAGTTAGCATTCCTGCCAGTTTGATATGATGAAGACCTTTACTTGAACTGACCTCAGAAGGAATAGAAGACTAATTGAGGCAGCCCTAGTTCTAGCTCTCTAGAGGTGCAAAACTGCAAATGGTATCTGGTGCATGCATAAAAAGGTTTACATAGTGGAAGAGTGATATAGGAAGGAAATGAGACTTTTCTTTCTCCATGTCTCAGCAACCTATTCCCCCGTCCCCCTGAAGCTTCAAGAAAAAAAAATGCCCATCTTAATGTCATAGCACAGTAAAATAATAAGCAAAATAAAAGATTTTAAAAAAAAAGGAAGTGCACCCAAACAATCCAGAAGGTGAAATTAGGACAGTACTTGGGTGCCTCAGGGCTGTAATTAAAACTATCTAGATAAAAAGAGATATTCTGCCTCAGATTTATGCTCTGAGAATAAGAAGAAAAAGGCTGAAAGTGAAACACAGCAAAAGGAATCTGTAATTCCAATGTATTCAACTCGCCCATCAGAAGAAATGGCATTAATTCAGGTACCCAATTACTGTAATGTGGTTCAGAGCACCTCAATAGGTGTTTCAATCTCAAGCCAGGACTAACATTTGTAATCCTTTAAATGCACTTAAGAAATTGATGTTACAGCCCCACAATCTGTTAGGGGCCTTGCTTCCTGGCTGATTGCAAAGTATCCCACCATTAATTGGATCATCAGAATGTGATCCGCGTTCTGGTCCCTGGATTATGTAAGACTGACTTTGCTCTGACGCGCTGAACCAGAGGCTTCTTTTGCTGGATATTTTGACCCTTAATGTAGATAAGTGGTATTTTTCATCAATCTTAGCTTGCATTAAAAAAGGGAAATGTCAGTTCAATGTGGGGCGTTTAACTTAATTCAACATCTTTTAATTTAATACCTTGGAAAAGTTAGTCCGTCTCCGACCTGCCGGAGACTTCTGCTGATGGAATGGTTTGTGGAGCAGGGCTGGAGGCACGTCATTCCTGCTCCATAACACAGTCAGGTCCCAAGACTCCATATAGGGATGAAGCATACATAAAAGAGAAAAGTAGCAAAAACCCCAAACCAAAACAACAACAGAACCCCCCTCCCAAAATGGTAACCTGGCCATGCTTTACTGGTACTGAGTTTCCTCAGCTCCTTTGGACTGTTCCTTAATGACTGCTCTACATGCCTGAGGGAAAAGAGGCAAAAAAAAGGTTAATTCAGTGTTTACTACCTTGTTTTTTTTCTTGAGCTTCAGGTTTTCTTGATTTTTTTTTCTTAACTTCTTTATTTTTTGAATCAGAGTGCTTTGATTAATTGGCTCAATATTCTTAACATGCCTTAGTGCTGCAATAAAGGCTGGTCTGAAATTCCTCTACATAGACTAAACATAAAATCCTGTTGAAAATATGGGAGATTTTTTTCTGACAGAAGGAGGCTTTATCACAAAAAGAAAAAATTAGCAGAATAGGAACAGGACATGTCATAACACTTTTTTTTCCACTCATTTTTATTCATGTACTGCATCATAAAAGCCCTCCTAGTGCTTTTTTTCCTCATATTGAGTGTGTTTATCCCAGTGGTACAGACAGAAGTTCAAAGGCGACTGCAAGGTTGCCTTTTTTTTTTTCCCCCAGTGAAAATAGTAAGTTTCCCAATTTTCTGAGCATTGCAACAGGCATCAGGTTGATCTTAGTCTTACCATGGCTTTGGGAAAATCATTATGGGTGTCATGTCTCTTGGGCTTGCGATTGTTAGGAGTGAAGATGTTGAGGTGAAGAGAATAACATCAGGTATCGTGACCAAGGCTTGATGTTTCTCATGGAAGTGATGCTTAATAATCTTGGGTATGGCAATGAGTTCAGTAAAATTAGTACTCACTACCTACATAATTATATAGATACAAATATATATGTGTATGTGTTAAAAATCATGGGTGGAATCTGACATTTTTGGTGTCTCAGAGAAAGAGTGACCTCTTTTCATCTGTGACACACAGAGGCAGAAGCTCATGGAGATCATTTGCAGCTGAAGCTGTCTGACTTAGGTCTCCATTCTTTAGTTTTCTGTCAAGATCTTGGTCTCATTTTTCCAACTCTCCCCTCTCCCTCTTCTTTTGCAAGGCATTCAAATTTAGTGCCATACTGTGGGCACATAGTGCTGAGGCACAGAAATGGTGAGGAGGTGGTTGGACTTCATATTTCTCTGTCATCTTCTAGGCTGTGGAGACTTTTTCTGAGAGGTCTTTAGAACTTTACAGGTTGAGGAAAAAATGCTTTTGAGGCAACACATTTGTTTTGTGAGAAGTGTTTGATCCCGAGGAGAAGCAGATGGAAGAGTGTGGCTCTTGAATTTCCTCCACTGTCCTGCTGGCCAGGACCAGTTCAAAGTCTGCCATGTAGGGGAAAAAAAGGTCAAAATTTTAATACAAATTGTAGTACAATTACAACCTTATTGCTTACACAGACATCTCATCTGTATGGTTTTTCAGTCACTTAGAATGACACCCTGTGAGTTTCCTTAGCATGACACAGAACATAGCTGTCCTTCCACACTACTTAGATTTTGTAGATTGGCAGAATACTTTGATTAGCCTGGCTTCAGAGACAGTAAATACAGATTTGTAAAAAGTGTTTTGGTGGGGGATATTTTTGTGGTCTTACACAGGAAGAGAACTGGTCTGGCATGTGGAGTGAGATGAGTTGTTAACATTAATTGTGAATTGAGCAGGAGGAGGCAGTTTCTGGTGCTGCTTTGGGGATTTGGCTCCCTGTTGCTGTTACTCGTACAAGGTATGTGGCTCATACGTAAGTGCCTGACCTTGCTTGCTTTTCCCCCTCTCATTTTTTTCTGTCTCTCTCCTTTTTTCCTGATATGAACTGAATAGGTAGGCAGATATATCCAGCTCTGGTCAGCCTAATTGGCGCTAGAGGTGATATGGTGCTGCACCAGGACAGGGTCACCTTTAGGTTTAGGCTCCTGGCTGGAGCACAAGAAATAGGTGTGCTCCCAGCAGCTCTCTGGCTGCTGGTCCCTTTGAACTGCAGTGTGAATTGGTCATGGTGGTCTTCTCTCATTGCACTTGTACAGTTCCTGGTGCAGGAGGATCTCACCTGGAATAACAGATAGCCCTGAACTGTAAGTAAGAGTCCTGGATAGAGATGCCTATAAGCAGGTGACCAGCTTTCAGAAATATAATATTCTTCTATCAAGCATGTTTCATGTTACAGTGTTTGAATCTGTGTTCTCCCCCATGGAAGAAGAATGTGAGTTCCTCCTGCAATGTTACGTTGTTGCTACACTGACCTGTGAAGAGAAGTCTGAAGATACATGCTTTAATGTATTATCCATGAGGGAATACACTGTTTAAGCTTCAATGTTTTAACGGGCAGTATTGAATATTTGGCCATGTTCAGTCCTGGCATACACAGAATCACCTTTCCTGAACTGAGTGAAGCTCTTTCTACTTCTGCCAGACCTAAGTTCAGGTTGGAGACTTCCAGTCTCATAACTCTGCTTGTTCAACACCAATACAAAGCTCTTTTATGAAAAGAGAAATATAAAGCAATATATGCAAGTCTATAATTACTTTGGCCACAGAACAAACATATTGTTTCTTCCTGCTTGGAAGGGCCTAACTTTCTGCAGGGAGAGTAGGATCTGTGCTACCTCTGGTATTGATAGGGTTCCTACAGCAACTGCGTTTTCCAGCAAGCTTGTACTAACATGAGATGATTCTGATTTATTCCATTGTGTGGAGAGAAAAAAGGAAACTGTAGCTCGTGGTGGTGCCTTCCTGGGCAATTGATTTTAAACAGTGCATTTCAGGGTGTTTTGCTGTATGGGGTTGCACTGGAAGTGCGTCACTTCCAATCTGTTTAATTGGAGTCTTGGGTGACACTTCTCTGCTGCCTCATCCACGGATAGAAAGATGATATACATTTTAGCTTTAAGTACACTACAAGGTTGGAAAGGAAAGTTGAGTTTGCTCTGAAGCAGATATATTGGCTTCCCATGCTTTGAAGACAAATGGGGGCTCATCCATCGCTGCTACACCAGTATGCTGGTGCTGTTTCAGGCTGCTTTGGGTTAGGATTTCAGTTTGCCCTTCCTTCCTAATGGGGTCCCTTGGTGAAGAATGCCATCCAAGTGCAGGATGGATGAGGTGCCCTAAGGACCTGTATCAGGCTTGCCTTTTAAGCAGTTCCTTGCTGAACTGTGAACTGGACTTTTCTTGGAGTGCTGTGTGAGGATATGAATTCAACTTTGAGACGAAAAAGTGAAACAAACACCACATACACTAGCATATGTCAGCCTGAAAGCACACAGTATTTGATGGCAGTACTCATACACATCTAAAATTATTTTCTTGTAATGCCTTCAGTATTTCCCCAGGGCTCCTTTCTTTGTTCCAACTCCCTGTGGAAGAGGCTGAGAAAAATGGCTGGTGTGTTCGCTCCGGCCACTGTCAGAGCCAGGCTCGCAGCAGAATTAATTCTGTCCTCCCTAATGACCATCAGTTACCTCATTGCCAGGGAAGGGGCCCCTCTGTCTGCAGGATCACAGTAAGGAAGTTTGGTTACGCAGGAAAACGCGCTGCAAAGGCTGGAGTGTTTCTGCTTGCCTGTGTGGCTGGGTGACACAGGCTTCTCTGTTGGGTGACACTGACCTGTCCCCAGGGTGGGCTATCCAGGAATGTCTGGTATGCCTGATGCTTGGCATGTTAATCGTTTTGGTTTTGCTTTGAAAACGTAGCCACATGTTTCCTTCATGTTATGGGGAAAAAGATTTAAAACAAAAGGGCAGGATTAAACAAGCCTGTGCGCTGTATCCATCATGATCGTGTCCTACCCTGGGGTTCTCGGTTCCCTCAATATGTTTGCGAGACCAAGTGGATTTCAATGCATACAGAACGTTTCTCTGTGTTGGGATGCACGCTTTTTTGAGGTTGGACTTCTCTTTAAATTTAGAGTCCACCTTCACACAGGTCCACCTGCACGCAATGCAAATATTTTTCAAGGCAGTGTTGCCTTGAAAGATATGAAAATTTCAACAGATTCAGACCATTTTACACAGTGGTGCAAAACTCATTCCCTGTTTCTATTTCCCAGACTGGCATGCGCTATGAACTTTACCTGTGCAGTTAGTTGGATGCTGTTGGCAAAAATGTAGGAGAGAAGTGTCCTAGAAGGGAGCACTAATCCGCAGATTCTGCTACGTTGTGAGCAATAGCTCACATGTACTAGGGTGTGAAGCTGAGCACATCCCATTTAAATGGTTGGTTTTGGTTTTAGTGTTGAGCCCAGCTGTTCCTTGAAACACTCTGTACAGTACAGTAATTTAGAGAGTAATGATCTCATGTAAGGAGGCAGATGTGAATCACAGGTGAACTACTTCTGAATGATGGCAAGGGTGTGAGCACTCTCCCTGCCCTTGTCTTTCCCCTCCCAGTCTCTGTCTCCTAGATTTATTTTCTTGTCTCCCACTGCTTTTTTGCAACACAGGTGGGCGTGTTCCAGTATGAGTCTGATGAGCCTGCTATGTGCTGGTTGATCTGGTTCTCATTGTTGATTTTAATGTCTTTTTTCACTTTGCTTACCCAAAGAAACCCATGCTGCCTCAAGTAGCTTTGAATATACCAATAATTGTATGTCATAGTGAGAAGCAAAAGGGAGAATATGTCTTCACCCAAGATTTGGAAGTGGTAGGAAGTGACCTCTTACCCTTCTTTTGCTTTTTAGATCTTTAAGCCCTAAGCCACCCTAAATCTACTGTCCCTATATAAAGCTGCATTTTAAAAGGCTTTAGGAGGCTTGCTGACCTTGCAACCTACTTTGTAAGGAGTCTGCACCCACAGCTATTAAACAAAATTAATTTCAGCACTTTTAAATTGTTAATCTTGCAAAAGACAACTTGCTTGCTCTCCAGTGATCCCACAGGTCATCATTCTGTGAGCTGCAAGCCATCACCAGGGTTCATGGCTCTCAACAGTGTGAGAATGCTTGTGGTCTCTCAATTGCCTTACAAAATTAATTTCCCTGCCCTCCATGTTTCCTCCCCAGCAGCTCTTTGAGATCTGGGCTCTTCGTGAGCTTGTTGAAACAGCTATTCATGAGTAGCCACGCCACAGATTACTCCCATTTTGAAGTTATCCTGTCCTAACTCAGTTGCTTTTCAAGTCATGGGAATGAACTTGGGGCAGCAGGACATGAATTCAGGTAGGAAATGGCAGGTTTTGTCTTCACAGTGTTAGGGTTCCTATTAGGGTGATGTCTCTTAAGTTACATTTCCCCATATCCAGGGGGCAGATGCTTTATCAGGTATTACTTTATTTTGAATCTTTTTTAGTATATTTTTTCTTCCTGGCCATGAAACTCAGAAATGTTGTGTTTTTTCCTCCAGGTGGGTTACGTGTGAATGCACTGGGGGAGGGGGAGAAAGTGCATGCTGTATCTGCTATCATCATGCCTGGTTGTCCCTGCTCCTTCCACCTCTTTTGTCTCTGCCACTCAAGCCAATTTCAGCCATCCGCCGACTCTCATTTGGGATAATAGCCTCTCTTTTTACTGTTGTCGTGTCATGTTTGATTCGGCAGCACAAGGGTTTTAAATTAGCCAAAACGTTTGCATGCTGGGCTTACTCCGCTGCCACTACCAGTTGTAGAGCCACTAAACCACTTGATGCTGAAATTGATGATTGCTCGGAAGGAATAAGAAATTGTTGGTGGCTACCGGGAAGATTCATTCACACCGAGCCCCTTTTAAGAAACCTGGGGGGGAGGGAGAGAGAGATTTCCTTCAGTTTCCTGCTGCCTGGCTGGTGGTTGCATTGTGCTTGTGCCAGGCTCCCGCTGAGTGATTACAGCCTTGCTGGGCTGCGTAGTTCCTGTGATTTCAACATAAAAACAGAAGAAGAAAAATATAGAGGGAAAGGAAAGGGGAGGGGGGGGGGATGAAGCTCCAAAGACTTGGAGTTCAACTCAGTACCACAGACTTGTGATGTTTTAACTCACTGCCCGCCTTTTTGTTGTTGTTGTCTAATTTATTCCCCCTGGCTGAAAGTTTCCTTGTTAGAAGTTTTACTCTGTAGAAAAACTACTGTATTGGCCTGCCTTTGTTGGTGATACTAAACCACAGCTGGGCTGTAAGCAGTTCTTAATATTCTCTGGATTAAAAATGATCCATCAACAGTGGGATCTGGAATCACCCAGAAACTATACATATCGCCTAATAATACCCCAACATGCCCCCCTAAATGCCTTTTACTTGTTTACATTAGTGTTTCAAGATATGAGGGGACAGGAGTTACAAGGGAAAAGAAGATGACAGTGCTTGAGAAGCCATAAAAAGAGAAAATAAATGTCAGATTAAATATGAACAACTAGGGTTGTATGATGGATATAATTATATTTCAGAACTACATACAATCACATATGCAAAGTGAAAGAATCTTTTATTTCTGTTGAGTGTATTTCTGTTTGAAGAGGCAGTATTTTGTTATTTTATTTTTCATATTCCACCACTAACTCCTGTGTTCCAGTGATGACAGGTTGTCACATGGTCAGAAAGGTCAGTAAGAGACCCATGTATAATGGCTCAGGGTTTCCAAGTCCAAAGACCAATACTATCTATCAGAAAATAGTAGCAATTGCTAATTTAAAACAAAACAACCATCCAGACCCTCTCTTAGCCATAAATGCAAGCTCCCAGACAGTTAGAAACATGGATTCAGTTATGTAATTCATTATACAGTGTCACAAGTAAGACCCTAAATAAACACATGGGAATATGATTGCATAGCATCCAAGCCAAGAAAGATGTTCTCATTGTATCTAATATTGCCAACATTATTGTTACTAATATTCCAGCACTTTTTTCCTGATTAGTAAGCCACATGTTCTCTTGCAAAATACAACCTTTTTCTGCCAAAAGAAAGAAGAAAAAAAAATCTTGTAAATTTGAAGGTGTTGGCATCCAACTTTATTTCTCTTGCATGTAATAAATTGTGAAGAAATCATGTAAATGACTCAAGCTCTAAAAAATACAAATCTAACTAAGAGGCTGAATCTCTGGGGCCCAGCAGTGGTGTGCTGGTGTGCAAGCCCAGCTATAAGGGCTTCTGTCCATGCCAATTAGCAGTAGATTGGAAAGCCAGGTGGCCATGATGGGTTTAGTCCTGTTATCTAACTGCTGCACTGTTCAGAATTGCTGATTTCCCTGCAAAATCCTGACAGATGTATTACAGGAAAATATATTGGTTGAGTAGCTAGTGAGAGAGTTAATGCAAGGGATAATAAGTAGTTAAGGCTACGTCCTCCAGCAGACTTTGATGTGGTTTGATAATATATGGGATGGGTCAATCTGCCCTATTAGCAAATGTAGCCAGTTTATGCTCTACATACAAACTAGAGATTTGATAAAGCACTAAATTAGTTTTCACAAGGTATTAGATGTTAGATACTTAATGGGATCATCATGCTTTTGCTACACTTGGTTAGGATGTGTTCTGTAACAGAAGCATGCAGCAGCATGACATTTCACCAGGAAAGGAAGCATGTCTTGTGACTGAATCACGAGTCTGGGAATTAGAACGTCCAGGCGTTGCTTGGCTTCTGAATTACTGTCTCTCTGACTTGCAGAGAGGTTTCTCTTTTCACAGCTACAGAATGGGACTGCGTTCTTCCTTTTCCTCATTGCAAAGCCACCACTGCTTTTAAAATGTTTTTTTTTTTTTCATCCTTGGGAAGAAGTAATCATAAATCTGTGAAGCTTCAGTCATATGAGACTAATCCTGTCCCACTCAGTAGGTGCTGGGAAAGGCCCTAGACTTGATATCAGAGAATTTACAGGTTCAAGCAAACCTGGATAAGAAACTTTAGTTGATTGTGAAAGGAGGAGCTGAGGGTTTTGATGTACTTCTGCATTCTGCATTCCCTCTGTGCCAGTGGTCAACTAGTAATTTAAAATTTAACTAAGACCAATAGTTTAGTGAAGCCAATAACATTTTTATAGTCTAAAATCCATTGCCAAGATATATCCTGTGGGTACAAATCTACATACCTGTACCCATTCTAGCAGTGGGAAATGTAGGTGAAGTCAGCCTTCCTGGGGTCTGCAGCAAGTCAGTCTGAAAAGGGTCCTTGGTCTGGCCACTCCCTTTATTCAAGCTGGTGGTTGGTCCACTAAATGCTGTGGATCAAATGTGTGCTAAATAAAAACCTGTAATTGCTGACAGTAGTGTGTGCCCACAGCAACCTTCAGAAAACTATGCTTTAAAACCCATTGTTTTGTGTTTCTCACATGGATCTAATTTTTTGCTAACGTTATTTTACCCTCTGTTTACAGACAATGTTCTTAAACACATTTGGAATGCATCATTTTATTTTCTCTAACATCTCACTGCATATGCAAGTAACTGATCCTGAATGACCGCTGCCAGGCTTTGCACTTTGAGCACTAGGGAGACATTCTTTCCTTTTTGTGAAATGCAGCAAGAGCGTCATGTATAAAATGATCCTGTTTGAAAGGATAGAAGGCACATCCCAATATAGATCACAGTGGAAAATGACTCAAAATTACATGACAGCTTCTCCCCCATTTACCTTCCTCTCCTCCCTTTCTCAGCCTGTTTCCCAGTTGGGCTGTGGTAAGAAACACATCGTGTATTGTGACATTTCAGTTTACTGTTACTAATAATCCCTTTGCATCTTTCATTAGTGTGTTATTTATAGGATTGCAAAAGGGCATTGGTACCACTTGACCTCTGAGGTGGTACTGCCACTGTCCCAAGGATGGTTTTAAAGGGAGCTGGGTTGCACCCTGGCCTTGGCAGTGGGCTTACCTAGCTCCAGCAGAAGCCTTGGGTTAAAACCCTGTGGTTTAAAACCCACTGAGGCCAGTGTTAACTTTACATGCTTTTATAAACAAGAAGACTTGGCCTCATAACTCCTGCTAAGCCTGCACCTGATGAGCTGCTCGGAGCTGGAGGGCTGTGTTTTCCCTAATAAATTCCATTTTTTGAACCCACTTGATAGTCAAGCGTTGTGCACACTAACTACAGCGAGGGCCCTGGGCATAAATTACTCTCACGTGGCACTGTCTCCGAGCAGCCCCCCAGTTATGGATTACTTTGTTCTCGACTTGACAGGAACATAATTAGAACTGTTGATGAAATCTACCAAATTGTTCCTCCGTGGCCTCAATGGTCAGGAAATTTGGCTGAGTCGTATTTGTCACCGACGTAAAGGCTCTAAACACTTCATATTAACTATGTTATTAATGTGCCCTCTAATCTGTCCGTGAATTGGTAACACTTGGAGGGAGCTTGTGCTCTAATAGCACCTTGTGATGAATTCATTGTAATGCTGTTCAAAAGTTTATGGAGGGTGGGGAAAAAAAAAAAAGAAGCCTTAATAAAAAGTGAATATTTCCAGGTTGTTTCTTTTTTCTGTATGTGCATTTTTATGTTATACAGTTTTGTTTTGTTTTGCTTAACTGGAGATTCATTTAGGCTTTACATTGACAGACCGTTTTCTGTTCTATAGGATTTGCTGACATTTGGGCTGTTTCATTGCCAGAGGAGGCTTTGTGTGTCCCAAAGGAAGTGAGTGATCTGGCCATAACAAATCCTGCCAAAATATTTTAACACCGTTACGATTTTCTAATGCAATGCGTAGTGAATGTGACTAGAAAAGGATGGTGAGTCCATGAAGGGGGTTCGCTCCCTCTCCTCTGAGATTTGTCTGGTGGAACGAGCACGCCGCAGCTGCCGGGGGGTGGGAGACCTCAGCCAGCAGCGGGAGGGGTGTTTGTCTCCTGAAGGTGTGTGTCCCTTCAGGTGGCAGCAAGGGCTCAATCTTTAAACCAACCTTTCAAATTTTGGTCCTGCTCTTGAACTTTGCTAGAGTCCCAGGGTCGTTAGAGGCAGCGTTTTAGTGATGTTAAAAAATGTGTTTTGGCTGCTGTAAGTGTTGAGTAAGTTTAAAAAGGAAATGCTTATGGATGAGAGAAGGGTTAGTGACTGAAGGTCCTAGAAGTTGACAGACTCTTACCTCCAAAATGAAGGGTTGTCTCATACTTCAGAATAGTTTTGAGGAACATTAAGGTGGCTTTTAACTATATAAGCAAAAAGTGTTAGAACACAAAATTAAGACTTCTCACATGTAGTGGTCAGGGGATGAAGACAGTTCAGACAACCTAATAGTTTAGCTTAGAGCTGTAGGTATGGGAAAGCCAAAATTTGTATTCCCAAGCTATTCTCTGGAGCAGTAGGTAAATTAACTGCTGTTTTTCTAATACCTTGGTGATTTGTTTCTATTAGATTTAATACCATCCACTCCTCTCTCTCTCCTCCCATCCCCAAAAAAAGCCCAACCCAAATATAACTACAGTTAGTCTTTGGTAAGCAATTTAAAACCTAAAACCAGTAAGCAGTCTGAAATGTGCTGACTGCAGGATATCAGCCATCATCTTGCATCCAACATGCACCACATTGGATTACTCTGGCAATTGGCTTCTGCACCAGGGTAAACTCGTGTGTCTTTAGTCAATTTTACATTTACATTCTTGAAAGTAAACAAAGTAGCTGGCTGTGTGTGCCAGCAAGTTTTGCTGAAGGTGGGAAAGCTACTGAGAAATAAAAAAGTTGATCATGCCCACGGCTTTTGCTCAGGTGGGCATGAGTAAAGTCTGGCCTTTTGCTGTTGATGGTGTTTCCCACTTGGATGTGGGAAACATCTCTGTTTGTCTTTGAATACTAGATAGAATTGCAAGTTCTCACACTCATCTCCAGAGCCCTCGTTCAGGTTTTCAGGGCTCACACACACATTCTATTCCCTGTATATGGCATTTCCCAGGTCCCAGGGGCAAGGATGCTGTCACCAACAGGAGGGAAGTGTTAGCCTGGGAGTTAAGACTTACTTTCAGACTTTATTTTAGGATCTTAATATTCGTAAATGAAATGGGAATCTTAACTCTGCATTTTTTACATGCAAATCAATCTATTTCTAGTAATGAGCAATTCAAGTATTTTTTTTTAATATTGTAGTTGCCATCTCGGGAAATCAGGATCAGAATTCAGGATGCTCAAATTAGGTGTTAGTGCATACAGATATTCTGTTGATGAATCTATTATTAGAATGAAGTAGTACTTTCCCTGGGTCTGTTTCTTTTCACTGCTTTTGTCTCTTTTTCTCTCTCAGGTCATCTTGTCTAAATTTATTCTTCTGTTTGTTAATTTCACCTCACCATTTAATTCATTTCTACCAAAGCCATGGGCTCTTTAAGGACTTTCTAAATAATTAGATCTTGTTACTTATTTGCAGTGAGTTCAAAACTGAATTGCATTTTCTTTTTCTTTTGTCATAGTCTTGTTTTATCACTCCTCTAAAATGGGACGTTACTTGGGGCATTCTTCCCCAAAAGCATTATTTATGCTGTCCTAGCTGTACTTCATCTGTTTTTCTAATATGCATTTGCTGCTAAAATTTTTCTATAAGTGAATGAGTATTGTATTATCCTTGAATGTCATTCATTTTCTGGGTTTGGGGTTATTTTTTCTTTTTTTTTTTTGTTAAAGTTTCTAGTGGAAATGTTGTGATATGCATACTGTACATAGAAATCTAATTTGTCACTCAGTAGACCCAAATGCATGAGTAGCAGAGCTTAATCCTGATTTCACTTGTTTAAGAATAGGAAGTAAAACTACTTATGTAGAAACCAAGGCACTTACTCAAGGCAAGGAGGTGAGGAATGGGAGTTTAATACCAGAATTGGGTCCTGGAATATTAATTTGGTAAAACTGTATGCTTTCACAGTGTCAGCTGTGGAGAGCATATGCTAGGAGATGCTCGTGTTCAAAATCAGGTTGCATAGTTAATCATTCTAAGAAATAGACTTATCACTTCATAAACTCTAGGAAAGACTGTTTTCTTTTCCAAACATTTAAATTACTGAGCTGTTTTATACATTAAAACCCAATTATGACTTGCATGGTATTTCAAAGAGTTTTCAAAGCTATTTCTTTTAGGAACTGTGCATAGTCTGAGACTTTAGCACTGAGTAGTTCATATTTTCAACTGTACCAACTGTAGGGTTTTTCCTACCAAAATCTTGTTTTGAGAATGTTCATAACCAGACTAATCAGTACAAATCCCGAGCAGCCAGTTCCAGAACATGCTGCACGTCACTTAAAACTAGCAAACTAAAATCCCAATGTGGCCATTGAACTCCAGAATAATAGCTTAAAAATACTTTATTTCCTTTTTCTAAGATGGTGAAGACCAGGTTAAAGTAAAGGTTTTTTTGCCACCTCTTTTCTGCCACATTATGCAGACTGTGTGCAAAACACACTCAGAGAGAAATAAAAATCAAGATATGCTGCAGGATTTTAGGGAATGAGATTTGCCTGCTACTGATCAGAAATACTTGTTTTAAACACCATCTTCTTGTTTATAGGGGCCAGCTTAATATTTGAGCTAGACATCAGCTTAAAAGAGCCCCAAACCATGCAAAACTCTGGAATAATCTTTCGTTTTACTCATTTGGGTGCTGGTTTGTCAGCAGAGAAGTGTATGTGAATCAGGTGACACTAATTTGGTCAGGAAGTGACCACTGTGGTTGTGTATAATGCAGTAGCCAGGAAGAGGTGTGTTATAAATATGAAGATATAAAAAAATGCACGTGACACCGGCACCATAATGAGACCACTTACCAAAGGCACCCTAGCCCTGAGTATAGGAAGTTATTCCCAGACCTTTTGGGAATTAGTAGGATGGTGTTTTATAAATGTTATATTCCCAAATCAAGGCTTAGCTACCATGGATATCAGGGAAAACAAAGTTTATAAGATGAAGTAATCCTACTTTAAGGGCCAAATAAGAGAGAGAATAAATTTTCAAAATCAGGAAGCTGCTTTATAAAGACTATTATGGACCCAAGATCCCTGTATAGGAAGAAGCAAAGCTGTTTGCTTTAACAAAAAGAACTAAAAGGGGACTTTCTGTCCTGTTCCTCACCCCACTCATTCTGTATTTTAGAGCAGAGCTGAAGTTGAGATGGGAGCCTGGTGCTTCTCTTCATGAAGAAACTGTATGAATGAAAGGTTGCAAAGATGTTAGAATTTACTAAGTCAAGTCATACTTGTCAATGACTTCTCTTGCTAGATATTTAAAGTTCAAGTGCTTGTTTGCTTTAGTTAAGTGCTCTGAAGTGCTTTTAAAAGTGTTGGCCCATTTATATAAACAAATTGAGAAACTCTATTGATAGTCTTCCCAGTCAGAGTGTGTTACCCAATATTTGAATATCCTTCCTTGAGTCCCAAAAAGATTTGCACTAGCAACTTCTAAAACACGTGAGGCTTTGTTAATGGAGCATTGTGTTATTTTATCATAGACATTGCCAGAAGTGCAGTTTCTTGGTTGCACACAACCATGAGGAGGAAATAGAGGGGATTCAGTAGCTCAGAAACTTATTTATACAGAACTTAAGTGTGACTTGAGAGGAAGAATGAGCTGGAGGCCTGATTTCCTCTTGGAACATTTGCAGTAGGGAATTAATACTTACATCTCTCTCACAGTTTTTTCCCCTCCTGCTTAGCTGTGCTAACTTAGGATCTCTTTTAGTGCTCGGAGTCAGGCAACCAAATTTAAACACATTCTCAAACCATGGGAAAATCCTGTTTGCACACATATGGCCACTCACAGAAAGAAAGGAAGCTAGCAACACTGTTAGTGAAGGTGAAGGCTGGGATGGTGTTTATGTGTTTCCCCACAGTGATCCCTACCTGGCAGTGTCGTAGTGCTTCCTTACTAGCTGTTCTCCTCAAAACATTGCTCTTCTGGAGTGATGTCCTTTAACCTAATGAGCCTGTTTGATACTGAAAACCACAGAATGTCATAAGGTTGTATACTAAAATCTAGCCTCTTTCTGTGGATAAAGAAATAAGCATTATTTGGAGGGATCAGTAAGGAGACCTTATGCAGTAAGATCAGGGCAGTTATCTCCAGAAAAAGTAAACTGAGTGCTAGCCCCCAAAATGCAATGTAGTGTGAGCAATAGGGAGTGCTATCTTAAAACTAAAACTGCATCCTTCTTTAAAAAAAGAAACAACCAGCTTGTCCTAATAATTTTAATCTGCACGTGCAGTCTTTTTGCCTACCTTACGTACTGTTGGTGAGATTAAGGGGGTGTCATAAGCAGGTGAATTTAGAGCTGTTGCTAATTTAAACTGCATTTAATAAAACACAAGTTTGAGATATCTTACAAATCAGTGAATATGGCATAGTTTGAAGATTGCTTTTGTCAAGTTTGATTAGCTCAAAGAAAAACCTTTTCTAAATATTGGTTGAGAGATTAATCAGACAATGTAAGACCTTGAATTATTCCTCATCACAGGAAAACAACATAATGTATTACCTCATTTGAAAACTGGAAAAATGTAACTTCTGAGGATTTAAAATTTGCCTTTTAAAGATTCTTCTCAAGGCAAAACTTTCAGGCTGTTCCTTTTTTAAACTGACTTGTAATTTTTCCATATTATGCTTCACTTTCTACAGCGTATTCCCATATTACAAGCTGATAGTACCAACATCATTACATTGAAGGATGTTCTCATTATTGACTCCATTCTCAATTAATTATAAGTTTGTCATGTTTTAATGAGTAGGATTAAACTTTCATATTCCAAATATATGTCTTGCATTGCTTGCTTAGAAGCTTTCTAAAGATTGTGGCTGATCGACTTCTCTGAGTCTGTACAAGGAAACAAAATATTCCTTAGGCACATTAAAAAGTGTTTACTGTATTTACAAACAGTTGCAGAAAAGGCTTAATAGCTCTCTGTTTTGGAACAAAGTATAGAATTCGGGCAAAAGCTGTGCTGCTCTTTTCTAGCCTTCCTGTCACAAACTGTTGTTGTCTTCACTAAAATAGAAACTCATATAGATCTCTGTTATGTCCTGTAAAATAAGGGATGGCAAAAGGGAGAGTAGCACTGACGTATTTCAGTCATACCCAAATTTTCACTGGGTGATCTGTATTCCTCTTCAATAAATCCCAGCTTGCTTCTGTGGCCTTTTTTACTCTCCCCCCCAAATGAGAAGGTACTTTGTATTTTTACTTAATTGCCCTGTCTTATAAAAACGTGGTACATTTGCATTGAAGCTGCTGCCACCTGTGCTTTTCAGATTCGGTCCAGTGCAGCTCTGCAGGGCGTCTGTCAGGCTTTCTCTCCTAACTTCAGTGTGCATTATTAGATCCTGTTTGCTAACACAGATCCTGGTCATATTTTCTAGCAGAAGTTTTATGTTCATATGTCTTTCATTTCCTTGTACAACTTAGCACTTTTCTCATTAGTACAGATCAAACAATTTCTAAGAGTGCTTCTTCTTTTGCTTATTTGCCTGCAAAACATACACACAGGATGGGTGTATTCTAGCCCTGTTGTGGGTTCACTTCTGCTGATTTCAGTATGCTTAGGGTTTTTTTCCCCCCAGTATAACAGTAATAATTACATACCTGTAAACAATAAGTACCAGTAAGTTTGGAGCCTGTGTCAATGTAGATAGGTGTCATAGTAAAGGCAGGTAAGCAGATTCCTCAGCAAAAAGAAAATCTTTCATTAAATATGTTTTTGCATTGCTTGTTTAGCTTGTGTTGAATTAAAAGTAACCTTGCAATGTGAATAGCAATGTCAGCTGATATCACAGTCTGGCTAATAACACATGAGCATGACTTCAAGGGGGTTGGACCAGCATGGCCCACACCAGGTAGGAACCCAGAGCCCTGGTAAATGCTGGGCAGCAATCTGCATCCCAGGCCATTTCTCATGAGACCTGTTACTACAAATAGCCCATGGCTACATTTGGGTATTCAGGTTTCCACAGGATGTGGCTGTTCTTTCTCACTTACCAGATGGCTTTTCATGTTCCATCACCTGTCCTAGCGCTCCTTCCCCTCGCTAACAGAGCTGTGACAAGAGCTGTCCTGATGGTTGTGGAAGCTGCTTTCTGCATGTGGCCATCATAATTATCACATGTGGGCACCTTTATTTAGCAAGTCCACACATACATTACTGGTGCAAATGTCTTATGTTTGGGTACATTCATTTCATGTCTTCATTTTATATCACTTATACAATGAGTGTGGGGTGCTGATACTTTGCAGCATAATCAGAGAGTTAAACTTGTGCAAAACCTGCTTGATCAAAGGATCAGGCTTTGCATGTCTGCGTGACAGGGGATGAAGTTCTTCATACTCTCCTGTTTGGAGGAACATCTATAGCTCAGTTGTGCCTTTGCATTCTACTTTGAAAGTAATTTGGTAATCTCAAGCATAGCAAGTTTTATACTCCACCTCCCCATCTCCCGTCCTCAAGAAAATTTTTGCATGGACCATCCTTATCATCAGCATCTCTCTTTTGAGTGATGATTTACTTATCTCTAGGTCTCTGTCCCTTTATACAATACCAGATCTAAAATTACATCTGTCTGGAGGGAAAGGCATGATCTCAAAGAATTAGTACTGATTTCAAAATTTTTATTGCCAGGAACTACATGTGATATTGCTTTAAACTAACCAGTAATTATTCAGAATAATGTAGGAAAGAGTTAAAAATACTAAACAAAAAAAATCCCTTTTCCAGGCAACTGGACCCCTTCCTTTCAACACAGCTGTTGCAGGAGGTTTCAATGGTATGAATAAATGTATTTCTTTTAACACTTTTGTTGTTTAAAATGCTATTGTTTCATCTGAGGTGTGAGGAGATGTGCTAACCTTGTCAATGTGGGTGCAGTAGAGCAGAAATGATAACTGTATATACTTTTTTTTTTATAAAAATACAGAGAGTGTGTGTGTGTGAGAGAGAGACAACTTATTTAAATCCTGAATACAGTCAGACCTCATATGCATTGTTAAAAAAAAGCCCTAAAGAATTGCATATGGATTAGGGGGATGAATATTCTATTATTTCAGTCTGTTCTGCTGATCTTCTTATTGTGACTTTGCGCTTCAGAAATCTGCCAGGAATTTGGCTTTGCTGTACTAGACAGTAATTTTAAATGTGTATCAAGCACTTGATAGTGTATGATTTGCGTGCTGTTGCATTCCCATTCCCTAAATTTTCCACCAATTTATTACTTTTTTCATACTGTTTTAATATTTCAAGATGATGAATATATACAGCATCATTAAAAGTAAATAAAAAATGCATGAAATTAAAAAATGGAATATTAGATGTTTCTTTGCTGTAATCCCTAGGTCCAATAGGAATGAAATGTCTCTGTTCTGTCAAGTAATCCCTAAACATGATTAGGGACCTTGTAGTTTCCACATAGCCCACATAATATTTGTATCATATAAGCCTATTTATGTAAGGTTTGAGTAAAAGTTGTTATTAGAAGACCTATAAACCTATTCTACAATTCAAAAAGATATGCTTGCCTCTTAATCTCTGTACATTTATTATTTTGCTGGAGATGGCAATACGTCCTTAATTCATATTTCAGAATTCTCTTGCATCTTTTGAGTCCTTATATCGTGCATTAACAATCCCAATGAAATGTATTTTTAAGACAGAGGACTGAGTTCAACAGTTCATCTACTCATGCAGCTTCTCCTTAAATCCTCATTGCAAGGGATGTGCACCTCTTTCTAGGTCTCTCCTTTGACATCTGGGTTTAATCTGACCTGGGGGTCTGGAGATGGAGAGATCGTTTTTCTCGTTTTGGGGACGGGAAGGTGGAAAGAGGGAGGGGATTAATTTTCTCTGTTTAAATCCCGTGATAATATTTTTTCAGTGATGGAGGTGCTTCTGGCAACTCCACAGAAAGTCTTAGAAATCAGCTTTTGATTTGGTGAGCCTATAGCAGAGTTGTAGGGAGAAATAGCTAGGAAGAAGGAAAATGGGGAAAAGCCTTGAATGACAAAAGAATTAGACAGGAGAGACAATGAGCATTCCCAGCTGTTTCTTGTGACAGTTGTGTTGCAGGTACAACAACCCAAAACTTCCTGGCTCAGCTTCTTGCCTGGGCAGCAGAAATGCTCACAGTCCCATCTTATGTGTTCTTAGGCTGAATTCATTAATGTGCAGAGGTATTCAGTTCCATGGTAGCACAAGGAAGATCAATAAATTAATAAGAATAGTAACTTACATACTTCTGTGTTTTCAGTAGGCTTTCACAAAGAAAATATTTTCAAATGATAGCAGGGGTCAGCTGTGGCAATTCTGTATTTCCCATAAGAAAATTTGAGATTAAATTAACCTTGGGGTATCTACTGAAAAAAACCCTGTGGAAATACACCTGTATGGCTTTCCACACTGCACTGAAATTTACTTCTATTTCATTTTCAGCAGTTAGGGTGGCATTTGAACAATAGCCCTATTCTTGTATTTATGAACTAAGAGAAGCAAAACTGCTCACTGCTGAGCCCAGGGATCCTCTTCCAGGAAAACTGAGATCAATAACTGTTATCAAGTCTTCATTTACAGGGCGTGTTAATTGACCACAAAGTCCTGATGTTCTTCAATTAATAGGTTATGCTTAAAACCAGGCTATATACCCGCTGCCCCCCACCCCAAGCTACCATGGTCAGAAATTTTGATCTTTGATATAATTTTAAACAGTCACTTCCAGTTGTTACAATTCCTTTTTAGCTGGAGAGACTGTATTACAGCACTACCAATAAGTTAAACGATGGTTTCCCACACCAACCTCCTCCTTCTTGCAAGTAGAAGGTGGGAACGAGATGATGATACACAAGGCTCATTTTATCATCCAAAGCAGGGATTTACAATTACTATTGCAGTTACTTTTGGGTTTTGGTAATCAGCAAAAAGGGAAGTGCACACCCCAGCCAGAACAGAAGAAGCCCTGAAAACTGAAAAGCCTTGCATGCAGATGTGTTTTCAGTTGCCTTTATTCCCTCAGTTTAAGTGGAAAAGAGGGATTTGGGAAAGCGAGAGCTTAATTTAACAAAATAATATTATGCTTTTGATCCTTAAAATGAATGAATTATTTGGATACTTAGCAGTATAATGTCTTTGAATAATGCTGGTACTTAAGTTAGAAAAAATTATATTGTCAGTGTACTGTGTTTTCCTCTTACGATGTTTTTACCAATTTGGCATTTATGGGAAGCAATATCATTGTTGAGAAGTTTCCAAATTGCTTTTTATAGAAATCCGCAGAAATTAAATCTCCTCCTTGTTATGAAAATGAAGTGATGTCTTGAGACACTGGTATATTAGCACAAATCTGTGGAGACAATAAGCCAAATTCTGCTTGCAGTTATTGTGTGTCCACTTTTAATAGCTTCAGGAAGCTGTGTTAGGTATAGGCTGTTGCAGGGCATTATAAAGATGTAAATATGCAGGGCATTAAATAAGATGTAAATAAGCATCTGCTGAACTACAGCATGTGAGCAGCAGTGAGAGGCAGTGTAACATCCCAGCCCTTTTCCCTGTCCCCTCACACCATGTGGCTCAGGACATATTGGAAGGAAACACACAAAATGGGTTGGAAGTGAGACCAGTTCATGGGCAGTCCAGGCAAGCCACTGTTTAGAGGGGTGCAGTGCAGAATTATTTTAACTCAGAACCATAATGGGTCTTCATAGCTGAATTTAAACCACATAAAAGTGCTGTATGTGATGTGTTTAAATTCATTGACAGAATTAAGGCAGGACTGAGGCAAGTGCATGATTGATTTTCACAAATACAATCAAATCTAAGAGATGGAGATGCAAGATGGATCAAATTTTAAGACCTGATTTACCTGCATCAGATATTTAATGGGATGCTTAATTTGATTGCTTCACCAAAAACTACTCACAGTAGTAAAGCCACTGACTAAATGTCTGCATAATCAAGGGATCTGCGTGCATCTACATCTTGATTTCCATGTACAAATAACCAGCAATTAATGGTTCAAAATGACTGCAGGGAACGGTTTAAGGTTCAAAATGGCAACTCTAGGGTTTGGGGGGCTCTTTAGCATTATTTCATGATGTTTTTTAGAAGTATAGACAGTCTTGTGCAAATCCATGTGAACAGAAGATTTTTAACTTGGGTTGCAAGAGGCTCTTCATGGCTATGGCTAGAAGCCATCTCTCTTCAGCAAGGTTGGATGCCTTTAATAACGAGATTTAGGCTCTTAATATTAAACCCAACATATTAGCCTACTCCTGTGTGGCCTAAGTGTCCCATTACGTGGGTTTGTTAATAAAAAATCAGGGAAGATCTTTGAACAGAGGGATGGCAGCTGTTATATGTATTTTATAGCAATCACAAGGCACTGTATACTTTCTTGTTGGGATTTAACACATTTCTGAGTGACAAGTCAGCAGTCACTATTGGCACCCTTTTTGAAAAAAGAAAATTTTTTTCTTTTTTAATTTGTCTCATTGTAATGTGTATGAAGTACATTACATTATCAGACCAAGAGTCTTGAAAATACTGATACATCCTCATTATTTTTACTGTAGTATTTCTATAGTAGTGAATCATCAACTACATTTAGTCTTTTTATTTCCCACAGCACAGCTACAGCAATTGAAATTAAGGGTGTTAAGCTCACAGTCCCTTGCAGCACTCATTCGAGTTGGGGCAGACTTTGGCTGTTTTCTCACAGTAACCTTTACAATGCAACTGATAAACATTTTTTTTGTTTTAATGACTCCCAAATAATGTCATATTTAAATGAAATGCAGTTTGCCTCAGCAGGGTTCTTTGAATTTATGAGCATTTTTGTCCCATATCCTACAATAATGTGACAAATATTTGCATTTTTACTGTTTTCTTGAATACTTTTAAACACCCATTTTTAGGAGGCTTCAGATTGCTTTTGAACGTATTTGAATGCATTTTTAGCTATCACCAAGCTTAAAATAGGAACCCCTGTTTCAGCTTATCTTTATTAAACACCTGTAAAAATCAGTTGTATTTCTTTTTTCTTACAAAGCTTTCTTCCTTTAACAAATGCCAGAAATGCTGCACTGTTTGTTCCAGTATGGGCTTTTTTTCTTGGTGGTAATGGGCAGTAAATGGTCTGGTAATGTCTCTTCCATGAAGACAGGCATTTACCTGCCTGAATATCATAAACAGAAACTTAAAATTGTAATGAAATGCATCTGATCTTTAACTGTAATCAATTAACATTAGAAATACTAGGCAGCTTTTAGAAAATAGCCAGAATTACGTCTTAGAAATTGATCATTCTGCACAAATGATCATGCTTGCAAAAAAACTCTGATTTAAAGAGTAGGTGGCCAGGCGTGCCAGTGGCCAATTATTTATATTTTCTTATTGAATATTCACTTTCATTTTTTTAAAACTATGAGTTTATTTGTCAGGGGAGGGATGTTTGGGGTGTGTCTGTTGTTTGGGGTTTGCTCAGACAGGTACTTTAGAAGAAATTTTATTATTCAGCATCTTTATAATGTAAGTGTGGAGTCAGCGGATTAATCTTGCTGTTCTTGGAGGCAGTTTCAGAGTTCTTCATGTCTTGGCTGGGTTAAGTTTTCTGTTTTCATTTTTTTTTTTTTTATGTATATTGGCTGCTTATTTTAAAGCAATGTTTTCATGTGTTGGATCAAATTTAAAAAATCAATCACATTAATTCATGTATCTTCATATAATCATAGTAAGAACTCTCTAACATTCACAGAAGTCAGTGGGAAGGTTTCTGTATTGTTGTTCTCCTGCAAAAATAACTTCTGTGTGTGGTTTTTAGTCAAAAAACCCAACCAAATACCCTGTACAGAATTTTGTAACTGAAAGCAAATAATTTAAAATAAGACTGTGGTTACTCACCGGTCTACATTTGAGCACTGTGCTAGATATTGGTTAAAATTAGACTTCCTTAATGGACTAGTGAGGGAAGGTGGGAGTGAAAACAAGCATATGACAGAAGTAAATATGCTCATAAATACAGAAACGACGTGTTTGCTTTTGTGGCCTTTGATCAAGCCCAGGAGTTTACTTTCAAAGCACATTGCGGGATGCTTGGGAAAGGAACAGCCACCCGGCGTAATTGGAAAGGGGGAAGGTCTGCAGCACGGCGGCTGCTGCTGCTCCTGCCTCTCTGATAAGATTGTAAGAGTTGCCAATATCAGTATTCAGCCTTGTAGCGTGTCAGGGCGCTTTCATGTGAACTGAAGTGAACTGTCTGTACGCGCTCCCTCCTGCGCTCCTTCCCAGCGCTCGGCGCCGCATTGAAGTCAGGGGAGAGGAAAAAAAGATTTGAGGATTGCCCAATTTGTTCTGACATAAAGAGATGTTTAGCTCTGTGAAAGGTGGTGGAGGCAGAGTGCCTGACTGACATTTCAACAGGCTGTCTGCTGGGATTGCTCACTTCATGTCCCTTCATATTCCTGCTGTGTCCTGCGCGAGTGCTCTTGTCTAATCTTCACAGCGAGAGTACCAAGAGTCCCCTGGGCTTCGGTGCTCAATACCTTGTTAGACGGGGCGTACGATGCCACAGCTCCTTCTTTCCTGCTTGCTTTTGCTCTAATGTTTCAGGCTTCTTTCAAGTCCAATTTTTTTTTTTTTAAGGCATTTGCTAAAGTAACTGTGTGCATCTCCTAATCGCCTCGGTCTTCTACTGGCAATGCTAGAATTTGGGTGATACCAGGTAAAAATACATGGAGGGGAAGAGAATAAAAAATCTCAGTAAGTCAAAGCTTTAAGCATCATTCTGTGCTTTTATTTTTAAATTAAGGTGCATTGACCTCCTTTGGCTGGTTTAGAAAACAGAGGAGAGAAAATACCCATTGAACAAGCAGTGGGAGGTATAACATGTTGATAACGAAGCTGAGACAGTGCCTGATCAGGAATGCTGAACTCCATACCAGGGGCTGCAGGGAGGTTTAGTTGTTGAGGGTCTGTGTGCTTTTACAATTCCAAACATGTTGTGATGCATTCTGGCATGCCACATCCTGTTAGATCACATCGGGACAGCCCATGGAGCCAAATAACAGTGAGAACATGAATTAATGAGAGCTAATGCTCACCTCTTATTTCAGGAGCATTATCAGGTACCTTGTTAGCCACGGTGCCTATCTGGATTCAATCCTCCTAAAGCAGAGATGATATTAAAGATATATGTATTATGTTTTGGACAGATAGGTATGTTATTTTTCATTAGCTTTCTCCAAATACGTTAATTAATGGGTGTAGTTTAATCCTTGTTAAGCCATTAAAATTATTCACATACTGCACTCATGGTCTTCCTTTACATCTTTTTTAAGGTACTTCTTTTCCTCAAGTGTATTATTGCTGGTGACACAAAGCAGAATGATAACATACTCATTCCTTCCTGCAGACCTGGGATCCCCATACTGTGAACCCCAAAACACGTTGCATGGATTCCATGGTTCACATGGCTACCACTGCTCAAGTTTCCCTCAGTTTCAAGTTGCAATAAACATCTCTTAATGCCTCTCTCATCTGGAGGTGCAGTTGTGTGTCTCACAGCCTAGAGATGTCTAATGCAAACCCCTATTCTCAGTCATACTTTCCAAACTTTTGGGTGTAAAGCTGCACCCATGTTCCTTCCACAGTGCAGGTACAGCTACAAAAACCAGTGACTGTGAGTAGCTGCGTGGTTTCCCTCAGCCAGTGGCATATCTAGTCTCATATTCTGTCTGCTAGGAACCAGCAATGACTTTTTTTCCTGCAACAGACTGTACAGGCGAATATTAAAACTAATTTCTCATCCTTTCTGTAGCACCTACAGCCCAGAAGAGCTGAACTTGTATCAGCACAGTGTCACAATTCGAGGGTGTTGTGTAGGTGCTGTAGAGGTCTCAGCGGGGTCCCGGCTATTCAGAAGACAAAATTTCAGATCTCTGAAATTAAAATAACCAGGGAATTAGCTAGTGAGCTTACTGCTGTAGGTACGGTCCAGGTGATATCAGGAGGATTTAAAAAGGGGTTTGATGGATCTCAGACACACCAGAAAAGGCTCTCACATACATGAGGATTATTTAGAAAAGGGGATACCAAGGAGATAGTGCCAGTTGTACCTGTCTTAGTTGGTGGGGTATCCCGAACTCCTTTGGATATTTCAGTGTGAAGAAGCACACTGGCAAAATGTCTTCATCCTTCAGGCTGTGGTCCAACAGTTTGTGATATAAGTCTAATTTAAACATGTGAGCAATTCAGGAAATGTGTGGGGACAAGTTGTGTGTAGTGTTACATACGTTTAGTGGTTTACTGCGTTGAATACTAAGCAAGAGCTGTGTGCTCCCAGTAGGAAGGAAGCCAGTGCATGTGAGATGTTCACAGGTACAGACAGACAAATGCCTGTTGGTGTGTGTGTGTGCTTACAGGCTTGCTTCCTTCCTATTTGCTTTTGTGTGCATGCACGTGTCATTGTGTAATATTTCACCTATATCGTTAATTTAATTGTTTTATGAAATTTGTACTTGCCTGTGCAAGCATAGCAGAAAGCCCATGCTGTTAACTGAGGTTGATTGTTTTCAAACAGCTGATTACGGAATTTACCATCAATTTAACAGAAGTTGTGTTTATTTAAAAATTGACTTAAAAGACAGTAAATGACTTGATGACTCATTAAATCAATTTAAAAATTGACTTAAAGTGCAGTAAGTGACTCATTATGTTAAGCTATGGAAAAACACCCAATAAAAAGAAGAAAAAAGAAACCTGGCAGGAAGTTGTAGCTTCATATCCTGATTTATTTTTGTTCAGAATAATATAGTCTGATTACCAAAAGTGGATGCAAGGACATCTACCTGACTATTATGAAATACTCAGGTAGTAAAAGCACTGCCATTAAGCAAGGGGCCAAGTGTCACTGAAATACTTCCCTGATTTTTATATCAATAAATGAAGTTTACAATAATGCTTTGGCTAGGAGATATTGAGTTGCATACCAGGATACTATTAAGTTACTAATATTGAGTAACTGTTCTATATGTCTCTAGATTTGTTGAACATAATGTCTATATGTTAAACAGTTTTCTATGGTATTTAAAAATTGACATTTCGAAGAGTGTAATAGCATAATGAAATGTAAACTGAAAACAGGAATGAGTTAATTAGACTAATGATCCCTTGACTCCTTTATTAGCCAGCTCTTTAGAAATTGGGATTAGCTTTGTTTTCTCTGCTGAATAAAGACAGGAAGGATGATGTTGATTCTAGTAAATGACAGCACCAGAAGAAATTAGTGTTTTCCTGTTTGTTATAGGTTTCATCATGTGACATAAAAATTTAGCCTTCCTGCACATATACCTTAATTCATTACACTTTGAGTTTTACTTGATTGAAAGAGAAATCAGGAAAATAATTTAGGAATGCTTACTGATTTCATATCATGATTTTAAGGGTGATCCACTCTATGTGATTTCTGGACTTGAAACTTTGACTCTTTGTGCAAACCTGGAGTAGACTGGGTTTGAATTTAAATGAAGTCTTCAGAAAAGGCCAGCTTGACAACTTTTTGATCTAGGTTTTGAACACTTAATTTCTCCTCTCTATAAGAGAGTGATTTGCACGTCTCTATTGCTTTTAATGGCTATCAAGAAGCACGAGAATTATCTCTATAGTGGTTCAAACCAAGCATGCACAGAGAAACAAAATCGTTTTTACGACAAATAGGAGGATTCGTAAGTCAGCAGCTGTTAGCGAAACAACATCATTAAAACTTCCAGCAATTCCAGACCTTGCTCTCGGGACTCGCTCGGGCCAAGCAAAACCTTAAATAAAGTGCTGAATTACAGGCAGGAAAAAGAAAACCAGAATTTAAATTGGTAGGAATTAGTGATGATTCACTAAGCTAATTTCTGCCCTCCGTTTCCCTTGTGTGATGGCGCGTGGAGCAGTGCTGGGATGAGGGAGGGCAGAGTGGGAGCTGCTGACAGCCAGCTTTTAAGTTTGGATTCTTTCTGGTAGATCTTTGTCCTCCAAAGTAATGAGCTCCTCAGCTTTCCCTGAAACCTATAGGTATAGAGGGCACCCAGCACTGTGCAGGATCAGATCTTTAACGAATGCCTGAGGAATACAAAATTTATCACACAAATGAGGCGACAGAGAGGAGGTGGCAGCAGCTGAGTTATGAAGCTTTTTACTTACAGGCAGGGTTCGTTTGCTATCCTGCACACCCTTGTTAAGTGTTCTGTGAGCACCATGCTGAAGCAGAAGTAATAATGCCACTTGTTTATAGTTCAGTGTTTCCAGCTTTCTGGAGGGCGCTTTTGGAGAGGTGCGGCGGGATGGCAGTCAGCACGCTGGTGTGTCACTGCTCCTCTCCTCCTGTATGGAAGGAGCATCTGGAACCCATCACGTGCCTATTAGTTGTTCCCTAGATGCTGCTGCTTGTTGGCTCTTCGGTGTGAGGCTCACTGGGTGCTTGATTTTGGCCAGTTCTGGGCAGGGGGTGCAGCCCGTGCGTCGCATGCAGCCGAGCTGAGCGCTGCTCGCAGTCCATCGCTGCGCCTGACCTTGCGGCTCACTATTAATTTGAAGTAGTGGAATTAAAATTTTCCATTCTTTTGCATTGTCATGCCTCACGTTGATAAGCACAAAGAAATGTAAATAAAAAAGACCTATTTCACAACCCTAGCTACAACCTTTTTGTTTTATGACAAAAGACAGTTAATTAGCATACTAGCAGTAAGCAGCCTTCCCAAACTCGTGCTAATTATGTATTCTGTTGACCGTGACTCCAGTCATAAGGTAATTGGCTTGCAGCAACATGACATTTCAAATCATCTCTTGAAATTACATCAAAAAGCCAGCCTGTTTTGTTTTGATAGGGGAACAATCAATTTGATAAGTGGTAACACAGCTCATTGTTTCACATTAATTAGACTAATTGCAGCATGTTAGCCTCTGAAATAGACAGAACTTGGAGAAGACAAAGGCTGTGGCCTTTAGCATGCAGTGCATGTGGTGGTTCCACTTGCTTGCACATACTGTAGGCAGAAAACAGAGTTGTTAGGATTCAGCCTTGCGGGAGACTGGGTGTTAACAGTGGTTTGATGTGTTATGCTTAATCCACTGGCTTTCAATTATAAGATCCACGTTCAAAAAAATCCCAGAGAGAGGAAGGGGAGAAGAAAAAGAAAAAGCCATTTCAATACTAATGGTGACAAAAACTTTTTGGTGATCTTCTGTTTTGTGTCTCCTGAAAGACAGAAGAGAGATCTGGCCACAAGATCTCTTCTGTGTTGTGCTGTTGAGGGATATGATTTAGTGGTGGACTTGGTACTGCTGGGTTTATGGTTGGACTCAATCTTCCAGTCTAAATGATGCTATGATTCTGTGTTTATGGACTATAAGACCCTTCTTTGAGGAGCCTTTACTTTTCTTGCTTTTCCTGCCTGTTCCCCCTAATGTTTTTTTTCTTAGGATACCTCAGTTGGGCTATTTTTATTTTCACTTTTTTATTTACTTAAGAATAATGAAGGGGGGGTGAAAAATAATGTATAGTGGATGGATTACTGAAAACAGATAGTAGAGATGCATAACCCACCCACGTGTTTCTAATTTAGAGCATCTTTGCCTGCTGTTGAGATTACCGATTGTGCTTAGCTCTGTGATGATTTTTATGATCAAGCTATGTCATCTGTAGATTGACATGACCAAATGAATTTCGCTTGGGACCTAATTGAAATGTAAACCAATTTTTAAGAGATGAAAAGTTTAAGGGGTTATCTCAGTCCACAGGCTAGGCTAACTTCATTGCTGTCCACAGCATGGTACAGTGGTTCTTGCACGTCAAACCCAACATTAGGCCACTGGATATGTAAAAGTATTTTCTTTGACCAGTACACTGCTAGTATGTTTGGTAAACGGGGTAATGGTCAGCAACTTTTCAAAGACTTGAGAAGCATCAGAGACTGGATTCCAAAACTGTGTGCATACTGATGAAATCATATGCATGAGACCAACTCTGCCTTTTCCTCTACAGTTCTGTAATCCACCTGTACCATCAGAGCATTTTATCTTTTGTAATTACCTCCATTCCACAAAATCTTTCATCACTTGAAAAAGAAAGGTAGATAAAAAACAAAAAAGAGAGAGAGATTGGGGGGCAATTCTTAATCATTGAATTGCTTATATGAAAGCTGTAGTCCTCCAGTTGCTCTCCATGGAAGACAAGATTTTTTTTTGAAGTGAGGCGAGGAAGCTTAGGCAAGTCTGGGTACATACTTCACTTACACATCTTTGCTTCTGTTACTCCCCCTCACACACATGCCCCAGTCATTGACTGGTTAGACAGTGAAACCTCTGGGGCAGAGATTTTGATAAAAAATACTGCCTGTAGTCTGTGTTTGGAGAAGTGTAATTTCATTTAAATCAAAGACTTTGTTCTAACAGCTGAACATTCTATTTGCTCATGGAAGTTCTATTTTTATTAGTTTTGCTTATGTTTTATGTTGGCCCCTTAGCAAATGGTCATAAACTCTCTTTTAGATCCAGCTACCAGTGACTTCATACTACTGATTTATTTCTATCATTTACTGGCAAGAATATATTTTTTAAAATGTATTCTAAGCGAATCATGCCTCTCCATCTCCTCTCTCCTGTGCCTCCCTTTACTTTTGCTCCTCTTTCAACATTTAAGCCACCTTTCATTGGGCTTAAAATTACGTCCAGATAAGTGATGTAACTACCCTAATGTGCTGCTGTTACTAAAAAGTCCTGGGCTTATACAGGAGGTGAGTTGGAAAGAAGCAGAAGATTGGAGCCTTTTAGCATTCAGCTTAAGTGCTGGTTCCACTTGCCTGAGCACAAGCTGGAGCTGGTGCTGTTAGGATGCAAGCCTGCACCCTCGCTGTCACTGCTGGTCCTTCTGTAGTCAGGTTCCTGCTTGGAGCTGAGCAAATCTTTGCTCAGTTAAGCAAGCGTCAGTCACTGGCAAGCTTGGCTGCCAGCCCAGGTTTGTTAGACGTTTCTGTGCTGCACCTGAATGAGATATTGAGAAGACATGGCTACTTAAACAGAGCCTAGAAGCAGTAGTTGTATTAAAAAAAAATAAAATAATTAAATTGTCGAGGGGATGACAGAATAATTTTGAGAATATAACTAACACTTCCAGTGCTCACCTGGGAGGTTTGCAATAAGGAACCTGCACTGCCTGCTCGGTGACACGTCCTGTGTGATCTTGTTTAAATACCTTTCTCTGTTTTCTTGAAATCCAAGACTAGAAGGTATTGCTGACTTCTGCCTGAGAAATGGAGGCATGGGCAAAACGTAGCTTAGCAAAACACATTGATACCATCCTGCAAAGGTGCTGAACTTGTTCAAAGGCACCAAATGACTGCTTTTGGCTTACATCAACAGTGGGCACTTAACTGCATGTAGGATTGTGCTTTTGAATTGCTTGGCTACTATCCAGTCTAAGTCAACAGGAGCATCTTCAAATGGAAAAGGAATGGTGCGAAATAAAGTTGCAAAGTTTTTGGGTTGCATGAAGGCACAGGCAGTGGGTATTCTGCACAGCACTAGTTGAGGAAAATCAGGGACAGGGTAAAAAGAGATAAAATAGGAATAGCTTTTAAATAGGAATTGCTGGCAGAGCTATTAATCACACAAGTCTTTGAGCTGTAAGGATTGCATGAGCGGAGCTAATACGAAAGAAGAGAGATACTTTGCCGATATCCTGAAATAGACTATTAAAAGCAACAAGGAAAATTAAAGGGAGATAATGTCTGAACAGACTAATGACATGTAATGATAATTTTAAAAACCCCAAATCTACAGACAAACCCCAAATCTCTTCAAATATCCAAATCCCCACGTGCGACTGTTTTTTTTTTATATGAGACAGCCTTGTAATAATCAATTTTGCAAGTTGCTGGTCTTGTTATACAGTCTTGGCTCTGAGCTTTGACTCTGATCTCATTTGCACTAGTCAAATAAATCAAACTTTCTGCTGTTTCTCTGGCTGTGCACTGCAACAGCGACCCGAACATGGACTCTGCTAGAGTCTGTGTGGTTTCTAGCAGGAGATTTCACAGCACATCTGAAGCAGGTTAGAAAAGGAAGAGAAAAATGCATTTGTCATAGCTGTCTAAGATAGGCCACCACCTGCTCTTTGCAGACTGCCAAACTAAATGGGGACTTGATGCAGGTAGGGGCCTTTTGTCTGGAAAGAAGAATCAAGAATCTGTGAATATAAGACAGAGACCTGAGACATAATTTGTATTATCGTATTTCTTGTCAAAATCTACATCATCATCTTTGAAACTATGGCATCATTGCAGTAGATTCAGGACAAATTGAACACAGGTTGAGGACTTTGCAAGGGGATTAATCTTTTCCTTGCATGGGCTGATTTTTTCTTTTAAAGTCCTCTTCTTCCTCTTGCTATTTCTATGGCCTTCCACCCCTAATGTGCAATCGTAGCTGTTTAATGAAAGAAAACAAACTTAAATTCTGCACTGACCTGGACTTGTGAAACAAGCAGGGTTTTCGGTGAAGCTTTCATAAGCTATAAATCAGTGTAAAATTTAGCTCATATTACATTCTCATTGAAAATGGGTTATATGATAATTTATGTTGAGCTGATCATAACTAAGCACCTCACAGTAGTGTCCTTCAAAAAATTTTAATCAAGATTGTCTTTCTCTCTCCACCTCTCTTGGTGCAATTTCAAGAGGTTTATTTGCATGTCAATCCGCACGTGTCACTGGAGTTATTCCACTGAAGCAAGCACAACATCCCGGCTGCGTACGTGTTTTACAGCAGCATAATGTCAGGTGACTCTCTGCATTTATTTCTGATTTGTGCTAGTGGAAGAGTCAGGCCCTTAATTCTCTTAAGCCCTGAAAACAGGGGTCTTTCCAAGTGCCTGTCAGATCTGTTTTCCAAGTCTTTTTGTGCTTTGCAGTGACTGTGCAATGAAGAGGATAAGGGGAGAAACTGTAGATCCTATGAAAATCACTGAGCTGAGTCCAACCTTTTATTTTAGAATCGATGTCAAAAGGTGTTTCTAAGTATGTTTGACATTTACTTTTAGAGGCCTGTTTACTCTGGAGGTTTTTCCCCTGTTTGTTGTATGGTGAACAGGAAAGGGATTCCAGAGAGGTGTCTTGGGCAGCAAATACCTGGAGAGTCCTCTCCAGAACCAAATTACCAAAAGCTCTTTACATCAAGGACCATCTTATTTTACAGTATTTATACAGTCTTTAATTTGGTGGGGTTGTACAGCAAGGACAATTGCTCCATAATTGGAGATAATTAACAGTTTCCCACCTAAGTATGTATAATCAAGACAAACAGGTTGGGGAGAGGTGTGTTGGTAAGAGTGGGTGTGTTGATTTCTCATGCAGGCTTTTTTCTTTTTTGTAATTAAAGGCTTATGGTATGAAGTTACAAATGGGTGGATTCCTAGTAGAATCCTAGAAAGGATAAACAAGTTTTAAACAGATTTTGAATGGGTGTTGAAGACAAATATTATGAGCCGTGACCAGGGACATTTGGCTCAAGAAAGGCAGCAGAACAGAGTTTTAGTTAGATAAAGCATTAACCTCACTACGTGTCCAGGTTGACAGCCAAGATCTAAGTAGTTTTCATGCCATGGTGAAGCTTTGGATTTGAAGGTAGGAGACTTGGGATTTGTAGAGCAGTGACTGAAGTGGAGGAATAGGAAAACTGAGGTAGAGAAAACATAGTTGGACAATGGTAGCTGTAGCCACAGCAGGTGAAGTGAGCTGGGGGAGGCTGGGACAGTGCAAGTAGAAACGTTGGTTCTTTGTCAGACACTTTGCAACTTGCTCTGTGTGGAAAAGTGAGGAGATTTGCCCCTAGAGCCTACAAAATCAGTAGTCACTACCAAGCTTCAGATTTTGTAAGTCTCATAAAATTAATGGAGATATTGCTGCAAACCTCTCCTCCTCTCTCCCACCCTTTTGCTGCATATTATAGTTCTTTGTTTTTTGGGGTTTTTTTTAGCTTTTCCTTCCTGCAAGTAAACATTAAAAGTTCAGGCTGAGGTATTTCCAAATTTCTTTTCCTTCCCACCAGCTGTTTCTGGCTGTATTCCAGAGAGGGAGAGAAGATGACAGGTTTTCATTGGTCACTTAATTGTGTGTGTCCATTGGTTTTTATGACTTTCAAATTTATATTTTTGTGTGTTTAGGGGTTTTTATGACAAGGTGCTAATGGGTTCCTGGCTGGGCAAGCACCTGTGTCAGAAAGTGTTTCATTGTGTCCCTTGTTTTTCCACCTCTGACTGCTTTCATTAGATTGCATATATACCTTTATTGCAACCCCCCAATGTATTTTTGGCTTTTTTTTTTGGGGGGGAGGGGAGCGGGGGAGGTGGGCATATAATCTGCTTATACACAAAGGATACTATTAGTCTGATGTGGAAAAGAATCTTTTAATATAGAGAGAAAATGGGAGTTGGAAAATGAGTTTGTAGATGTGCCTGAGAGATGAGAAAGCTAGAACGTACAACTTGGACCACTGACTTGTCCAGGGGTTTTTCTCATATGGTCTGAGAAGTTCTGCAGGGTGGGCTGTGGGTAGCTGGTAGGTATCCTGCTGCTGGAAGATCTCATTTCCCACTGCTAGGCTGCAGGAAGTGGTAGATAACAGTACCCTACATGGTTTCCTAATGAAGTGCTTCCAAATGAGCACTTGCTGTAGCTGCTCCAGATTGTGAAAGTGAGGAGAAATGGCATCTGTGGCTTTAAAAGAGGAGCAGAGCACCCACAAGGTGATCTCTGCATTAGACTGTAATCTACATTAGGAAGAAGACCTTAAGTCCCCTCAGGATATCGTATCTAAACCTGCGCTCTTGTTGCAGTAAAGCAAATTCTGCTTCTATAAAGAAGATAGAGGCAAACTTTTTTTTTCTTATTTTTCTGATATTTCCTCTAAGTTAAATTATATATTGATGACCTGATGCATTTAGGGAGATATGGTTTGTTCCCCATCTTATTTCTATGCAATAATTTAGCATTTTATTCCAGTCCAAATGTGGAAAAAATTTGCTGCAGAATTTGGCCATTTTAGCACTACAGCTAAATAAATGACTGTTACAGAGTTTTCTGGCCCTTGTTCTAAGGAGCTGTCATCACCTCTTTTAATGAAAATTATTAGCCTTTTTTATGCTTCCTAGTTTGCTCTTGCACGTGGTTTTGCCCTCTGCACTTCTCCAAAGGTAAAGACCTGCTGATCACCTTCTAGGTGGGAGAAATAAACAAGGCTTAGCGAACTTGGGGTTCCCTTAAAATAAAAGTAGAGTAGCTTTAGAAATTTATTTAGTCAACAGACCTTCTGAATAGAACGAAGACCTTAACTTCCAAATCTATAGGACAAGCCATGAACAATAAAGGATCTCGTGAGACCCAGAAAGTGTGTCCCTTACAAATGGGTTTTGTATATTAGTTTATACAGTCATGTTACAACGGAGAGATGGCCAAGAATAGGGGAACAGGATATATAAATGAGATTTTTATGACCCCAAATGTACATATGAAATGGACAGACTGGATTCAAAATTAGTTCCCTATTGTGGGACCTGCCTTTAACACTGGAATTGCAGTTTCTTTCCATTGTGTTCTAAAGACAAAAGACTATATGATGCTACAAAAAAATGATTAAATCTAAGCCTCTACAAATTTAAATACATCTGTTGTTTTTCACTCCCTTTCCAGACGGATTACCAGAAACTATACTGAATGTGTTTGTCCTTTCCAACTGATAGACATCTTTCATAATTTTAACTGATCTATAAACATCTTTCTTAAAAGAAAAATGTCCATTAAAAAACAAATGTGTCTGATTACTGCTGGTATGGTGATGATATATGGATGGTTTTGTTTTCTCTGTACAAGGAGGGAAAGAGATGATTTTTCTTGAAATTTTCTGTCTCTATGGTTTTTTGCAGGTGCTACTTTATTGGTGGTTGGTTTATAATTCAGCAGAGTATTATGAAAGCTTGTCTCCTTAGAAGCCTTCCATCTACCCCTGGCTAATAACAATGACAGTGCACTGGGAGCTCATTTAACACGTGGGCTGGACTGCAAGCTGTGCCCTGCTCCTTTTGCTGGGAAAGCAGCTGCTGAGATGCCTTTTGAGACTCTTTGGACTGACTTCTCCTCTATCCCAGCACTGCTGTACTTTGCAGCAACTTCAGGGCTACTCTCTGTTGGTAGATGGATATTTATACCTGACACCCACAAAACCAACAAATCACAGAAGGAAAGCTGTTCTGGTGGTCTCTGTCCAAACCCCAGCACAGTGCTGAGGAAGCAAGGCAGCACTTCTAAGTGAGATGGATATTTGGGGCTTGAAGCTCGCACCTTGAGTCCTCATAATCTGTTGTCCCCACAACCAAATTCACCTTCCAGATATGCTGCTGTGAGAATTTGAGTAATTCAATGTCATTAATTAAGTTATTCTAGAATTACTCCAGTGTAGCTGTGAACGAAATTAAGCCTCTAGTCTGTTCTGGGAAATTAGATCTGGTTTTTTCTGGGTGGTTTCTAATACATTTCATTAGGTAATTTTTGATGCATGTCATCTACTCTTTGGGGTTTGGTTCAGTGTCTGGGGTTTGAACACCCTGACAAATTGTTGCTGGCCAAAAGGAATGAAAGGCTAATTTTAATTTCTGCACAGAACACTTCAATACTTCTAATTTTTTTTCCCCTGAAGTGTAGAATGCTTTGAAGGTGTCATAAATACATGGGTGGAATAGGAGATTAATTCCTAAGGACCTCAGAGTGCTCCAACTTATTTACTTAAATGAGCTTGGCTTGTTTAGCTCAGTTGTTTGGAGCATGGTGCTAATAACACCCAGGTTGTGGGTTCCCCATATGGGCCAGTCACTTTAGAGTTGGGCTAGATAATCCTTGTGGGTCCCTTCTAGCTCAGAGTATTCTGTGACCTGTGATCTTAAAGCTTTGCATTGTCATGGTATTTGTTTGTGTCTGTTGTTGTAACTTCCACCAGTAAACAGTCTGCAAGTGAGAGGGAGAGATACAATTATACTTTTCTTAAACTGTATAAAAAAAGAAATCGCTTAGGTGTTGTTCTGCCATGACTTCACAGTTTCTAAGGTCCCAGAAAAACTTTATGCTAAGGCTGATGCAATGTTCTTGGCCAAAGAACAACTTATCTGAGTTCACTGGAAACCTGAAGGGAGGTGAATCCACCAAGGTCAGTGGCACAATTATATAATTTTTGCCTTGTGAATAAACAGATGTTCTATTTCATGAGTATTCACACCTATAGTATTGGACATTAGGTGAAGTATCCCAGCCTGCTGATGCATCTAAAAAAGCTTTGTTGCTGCCAAAGCCAGGGTAAACTTCTAAATTCTGTTGGATACAGTCATAAATGCTGAATATATGTGACTTCTGTTGATTTTCAATCCTATTTCACTCATGTTGGGAATAGAGGAGTAGATCAGGGTCTTGGTTAAAATTGCAAACTTCTTGGTTTTATTTTGGGGATTTTTAAAGGTTTTTTAATTTGTTTTTTGTTTTAAATATTAGTGGGGTACTTTGGACTTTTGCAAACACAAGTGTAATCTGACCCACTGGACTTCTGTTGCTTCCTCAAATTAGGCCATTGAAGGATGTTATAAATTAAAAATTCCTGCCATATACAGGAAATAAAACAACTAGTCAGCCAAGCAGTGGGCCTTGAATTATGCTTGGGGCCATTTTTTCAGATACTGTTACTGCATATTAATTTAGTTTTTCTGCATCAAGTTGATATGTCAGATTTTTCTGGTTTCTGCAGTTATTCTACATGACTCTGATGATACAGGAAAAAAAAAACCTATCCCTGTTTTGGCTGGTTATGTGCTGGTGTTTGTTTCTCTTGCACTGTCAGAACAATGCTGAGCTATTGAAGTTTACCTGTAACTTCAGCATAATGAATTCTTATTGCTTTGAACATATGAGCTCTTTCCTTGTCTTGCCTATTTCCCTTATTACCTTTAAATCCTCTCCTCTGCCACTCTCTTCTCAGGTCTGTTTCTCTTTTCTTACATGCCTGTCAGATAAGTAGTTCCTCTTCCTTCACAAATACATACCTGACATTAAGTGTGTTAATATTTGCCTGCCGAAGAAATGAGCGGAGGGGTGGGAGAGGATCAGGATAGAAAAGAAAGTTTGTGAATGAGCACACTTCTCAGGGTGTCTGTCCAGTCTTTGTCTTCTAGACTAAACTGTGTGGACTGTAATGTTGATCATAACTTGTTGGCAGCACGAAGCATCATTTCAGCTGCACACAGAAATGCACCTGCCTGGCCTCTTTGGCCGCTGCCTTCCAGTGACAGGGACAGAGTAACAGTAAGAGAATAACAAGAGGTAAGTAAGTGGAGGATCCTTTGCCGTGTAGGAATGTGTGCTTTTTTTTTATTTCTTTCTCTCAAGATGCAAATGTTAGTTTGACAGTGGTCAAAGAGAAATGTCAAGAAAGAAAGTGGAAAAGTTGAGGGTATTTATTGTGCTGGTATGTCAATGTCTTACACACTCTGTATAAAGCCAAAAGAGTTCAAGCCTATTACCTGAAGCCTTTAAATTTTATTAATAAATGTCAGTATAATCGAGCTCAGTTAGAGCTTAACCACACCTGTATGAATATCTTCAGCTCTGTTTAAACCACTTCTTACAAGAAAAGCCCCACCCTTTGCATTTTTTATGGAGGCACTTTGCCTTCCTCTGTGCTTTTGGTCTCCAGTCTCTGTGGTTTTATCTATAATCACAAACAGCACCTGGACAGTTGTGTGTAAGACCTTCAACTTAATGTTCACAGTGAGCTTCACCAAGCTAAGTGGACACATTGGTTAATGTAAAGGTTTTCTTAGAGCTTAATGAGGCTCAACAACAAATGCAAACTAGGGAACGACCTTTTTTCTTTGCCTTCCTTTGAAAAAGCAGGAAAAGCAAAAAGACAGTTTGTTCCACTAGAACGTTTTTGGAAGTATGTCAGGGAGCAGCAGAAGGAAGAAGAAAGTTAGAAGCAAAATATTAATGTCTGATATTCTAGATTCCTTGGTGCAAGGTTTATGATAATTTAAAAGATGTGTAATTGTTGAAGTCCAGTGAAGTCTGTCTGCTTTTACGAAGGGGCTGCAGGAGAGACAGGCAGATTAAGGGACTGTGAATGGGACCCAAGAGTCACTCACTTGTAAAATCAAGAACAAAGAGGAAAATTCCTCAGATTCATCATCTGTTCTGACCCACTTACTGTGTTGTTGCAAACAGATAGAGTGAAATAACTCTGAATGTGGTGGGTAAACCAATTTTCCTAAGGAGAAATGAGCCCAACTTAAAGCTAGCCATAGCTAAATGAATTATTTCCTTTTTTTGACTATGACAGTTATCTTGAAATAGCTCTTTGATGAAATCCCCTCCTCTTTCAAGTCCTTGGAAAAACTCCTACGATGAGATTCATTTCATCTAAGTTTAGACATCTCTAGTGTAAACTTCTATATCCGAGCTCCACATCTTCAACTCTCTTTATAGCTGGTGGAGAGAAACAGGGCCTTCTAGGGTGTGATTCATCTCCTTTGTTTCACAGGGCTACTTTAGAAGGGAGAAATTCAACACTTCCAATACCTGCCTCTCTCTCTCTCAGCTTTAAAGAGATACTAAACTTTGGTGGCATCACACTCATCTAGTCAGAGGAAACCCACCTGTTGCGCCTTAGAAAGGGAATTGGATACCCATGTTTTTCACTCGGGAAGACATCACTGGCTGTATTGTAGGAAAGGCTGAAGATTGCAGATTGACAATATATTTTGGTTATGGACTCAGCTGCTTTCACACCTCTACCTGTAATCTCAGCATTCTGTTGTGTGAAAATATACTGAACTGTAGAAAATCTGCTAGAGTTACATGCAGGGTGTTTAAGATTACTCTCAAAGGTATTGCTCTTGTGTACCTACAGTGTCTTCATTCCTTTTCCTAAAACCACAGGTAAATGCTGTGAAACAGTCAACTCAGTCATTCACCCCAAAACATGCTGGGAAATCTTTAAGCATCTGTTCAGAGGAATGCTAAAAGACAGTAAGTTAGCCTGGTATCTCTTCACTTCTTGGACAAGTAGTCTTTTCATTCCTAGCTTAAGGGAAAAATGAACCTAAAGAGAAATAGGCACAAGACCATAATGCAAAATGGAAGATTTAGAAGATCATCAATGTGCAATTGCTACATGGAGATCAAGACTAACACTGAAAGCACATGAAACAGCAGTCAGGATGTAGCAGCTCATCTGCTGAGCTTTATCACAGCATCTTGTGAAACAGATTTGATCACCACAAGGTGGGAAGTAGTAGTTGGACTTTTTGGGAGGTTTTAAGTGAATCAAAGAGACATGCTGGGGTAATACTGAAAGTGCAGTTAGAGTGCTTTTACTCTTGTGATTAGGATATCCTTTTTCAGGATACGTTGCTTAGCAAAGGCTGTCTGTGCAGGGATAGAATAAAATCAAGGTTAAAGTCCCTTGTGATTTAAAATGGTCTGGTGTGTTGTGACTTGCCATTACATATGGTGAGGGGATGGGTGACATTATTGCTTAATTCAATGGAACTTCTCCACTGGAGAAGTGGGTATGTAGCGGAGCCCTTTGTTTCCTTGGTGTCTGAGTAGAGGCTGGTCTCTCTGCCATGGTGGTCACCTGGGCACTGAAGAGCTGAGATTAGAGCTGAAAATTATTGTTTTGGTCAATGGGCAATCTCCTTGCTTTGGTGTATGTAATTCAGCATAGCTTGGCATGGTAGTTCTTATGTGATGACTGACATTCTGGCCTGCTGGTTTCTTAGATAGTTTATTTTTCTGGGCATTAAGAAGTGGAGGTGTGGACTTAAAGGCACAGTTGTTGTATCTGAAATGTGTGTGTGGAACCTTTCATGTCTGTAAGGACTTGATGTGTGGGTGAGAAAGGAAATCAGAGCCTTGAAAAGGTCTTAACAAGACTGAGACTGTGGGAGGAAAGCAGCAGAGAAGTTGTCAAATGATGAAGGAAAAAAGAGTGTTTAAGTTGTCTATAACTCCTTGGAACCTCAGGGGTGGAGGGTTGTTCTGCCCATTTAAATCCAGAATAACATAACCACACCACTGCCACCACTCTCTCCTCACCCTCAAAACCAAAATAAATGGAAAAAAACCACCAGCAAATGATAAACAGTCAAAAAAGATTAATGACTTCCATATGTTTGCAAGGGAGTAAAACAATAAACTAGATTTTTTTTTCAGATTTGCATAATTACTTGCCTTTTTAGGGGGTACTTAACTGTAAAATATTTCAGCCTTGTTAAAATCTAAAATTGTGCTTAGCTGTTCCATATGAAGTGATTCAGGATTTTCTTAAGATGAATTGTGTTAGAGCAGTTGAAGACACTACGTTGCCATTACCCTGTGTGATACCATTGTGTCCCTTCAGTTCTGTCAGTCTTCCTTTCTTTGCCCCCTTTTTCTCCTGGTGAAAACTTCTACTTGAGGTTTTGCTTCAGTGGTTAGCAGTTTATTTCCTATAATTAACACATCTATACATACCTGATCTAAAGGCAAGTGAAGATGAGGGAATGTTTTCCCTTCAGATCAGCAGATTTCAGACATGACCCTCAACAAATGATTATCAAATGCTGAAATTCACATCTGAATAAAGGGGGTTGTGTGTGTCTGTTTGTAGAAATGCTTTCTTTAGCCTAAGGGATAGCAGTCAGTACTGAAAGTGAGATGAAAACTGAATTTTTGCAGAAGAGAGATTTCATTTTAACTAAGTATTTTTTCCCTTTATTCTTCTCCTCTCTGTTTGAAAAATATGTTAAATGCATTGAGTCAGGGAGACATTCTGTGCTGCATTAGAATAGCCATCAACGTCAGTCGAGACCATTTGGATCATGTCACTTGTCCTAAAGTGTGTAGCTGTTTTAAAAGAAAGAACATGTCATGTTCTGTACAGGGATCTTTAATGCATGAAACTTGTTTGAAGCAATAATAAATCAAGTCCTTGCTGCTAAAACCAGTGTCTGATTTTTCCCTCGTGACAATCTCTATCCTTCCATGTGTAAAAACTGAGACAATAGAAAGAACAATTCTGCACCCACAGGTATTGCAAATAACTATGATCACAACTAACTAAATACATAAATCTAGCAAAATAAGGAACTGAGATATAATTGTCCTATGCATTTGCCACAATGTTTAATAATGTACTCTTTTCCTACAGCCATCGTTATAGGAGGTTGCAAGCTGTGTAGAGATATTTTCATTATTCATGCTCTATTGAGTAGGCAGTTCTGAAGACATTTTTCTCACCTCTCCTAAAAAAGTGGAATAATTAAGAGCAAGCAGAGTGTTTGAGATGTATTTGCCTATCATTTTCCACTCTTTTACACAAGTATTAGTTCTGTTAGATTCAAGCCAGTTACCAGTGATGTAAAGAAAAATTGGTCTTTTGCATTTTTTCTCTTTATTAATTACTGTTTTTGACTGTGCATAGCCATAACTAATACAAGTAAAGGAAATGTAAATGCAAATCCATTTAAATTAATCTGGAGTAGTTAAGAATTGCAGGCTATTTTAGCAGCATGACTTAGTTTCAAAAGCCCTGTGAGAAGATGACAGAAATCTTCAGCCTGGCAAATGTTATTACTGTCTACAATGAATAGACTTCTTGGACTTCAGCTGGGGTTGAAGTTTAATCAGACAAAGGATTCAAGGGTTTGATTATTTTTCACCTTGTAAAATCACTTGCTCTTTCCTCCTATACAGATTCACTGCCTTTGTATTTGGGCAATAAATTCTGAGTATGAAAATGTGTATTTTTTTTTCCTTTTATGGATAGACAGCAAAATCCCCCAAATTCAAAGCAAAGTGATGGGGAGTATTAAAGTGGCAGTACTAAGGGCTGGAGCTCCTGTCCTGCAATAAGAGTGGACTGAGTCCAGAAGCAGATCCTGGCCAGGCACCTCCCAAATTGGGTGATATGTACTGGGATGCTCAGGAAGCCTTGTGTCAGTGCCCACTCACTCCTCCATGAGGATATCAACAAAGGTGCCAAGCAGTGCCAGCTGAAATTGTCTGGTTTTTAAATATACCTGGGCTCCAGTCCACTGGGAACTGCAGAGGGACCAGAAGTGCATTTTTCATGGACCAGGATATGAACAGGAGGTTGTAAGGACTTTGAGATACATCAAGAAAAAACTTGACTTCAGCCAGTGACCTTGAGCTGAAAAACATTAGCCCGTTATCAGCACCTTGAACCGTGGTGTCGCTTTATACGGTTTTGCTTATGTAGATTGGTTTATTTATTTTTTTAATCTGGTGCAACATAGTAGAGGTAACCATCAGTTTGTTATAAATCCGAGTGCTCTGTTGACCTTTCTCCTTCCAGTCCGAGTGCAGCAGGAGACTGAGGTAGCAATGGCTTGTTTGTTGTTCCACTCACTGGGCTGCTGAGAACTTCCAGTTTCCAACAGCCCCGCTCCGAGAAGCAGGCTGGAGCGTGGAGGCACAACAGGAGAACTGTTGTGATTTGTTGCCATGATGACAGTGTCAACTTAACTACAGCTGACAAACAGTTTTTAAATAGAACATTTCAATTCATTATAGTACTCTCCATCTGTTTTTTTTCACCGTCTGCATACATGCAAAACATCCGAGAAATGCTACCACAATGGTTTAGTTTACTTATCTAGCCACTAACATTAATTAGTTGTTAAGAGTGGTAGTTTAGGGAGCAAGTAAAATGATGGAATTCTCCCCTCAGTAAAGGAAACTATTTTATTTATTCAATGAAAGATGCCCAGTAGACTTGTTTCCACATTTAGAGAGCAATTTTCCAATTGATTTGTTTTGAGCATAGGTTCTACAATGTTGGGGATTTCTTTTGCTACTTTGTTACCTCTTGCTTTTCCCATATTTTGCTTCCTTCCCAAAAGCATCTGCCACCTCTATTTCCAGTTTGGAACTGGTAACAGAAGGCGAACACCATTTCATAATTAAATCAGGCTGCTGGGGTCAAATTTAGAGAGTTTTATTCGTGGCTTTGCCACTGGCCCACTCTGTGACCTTGAGCAAGTTGTGCATTGCTATATCTCAGTTTACCTATAGGTAAACTAATATTGACTTCCCTTGAGGGGATATCATGAGGCTTAATTAAGCATCTGCAAAGATCTGTGAGATAGAGGACTAAAAGCTGCCATAGATATTCAAATGACGATGATGGTGATGATTTGTGCCCAATTGCACCACTTCCCACTACCCACCACCGTAGCTGCTGCAGGGATTAGTTGTCAGGTGAACTATGAATCCATCCATTCATCCATCATTCCCCTCCTTGAAGACTGAGCCCAGCTGGCTCGCTTTGCTTATTAGGAGCTTTTAATAAATCAAATCATATTTGCTCTTTTAATTGTATCTTAAAGGGTAGCATGGCTCTTTGCTTTTAAATTAAAAACAGTATGACAATGTAGACATTAGAAGCTGTGCTGCTGCTCTTGACACTGCTGCTCTCAAACTGTTGATGTAAAACTAGGTTGGAAATATATGTTGAAGGAACCTCATAAATTCTGGCAGAGGACTTTCTCTGGATGCTGAATGCCTCTTTTGCTAAGTTTTGGCACCCTGGTTTGTAAACCGTCTCAGAGCATTGTCCCAGTAATCACAATTTTAAAATTATAGTTTAGGCATCCACAGGAATCCAGAGTGAAAATAGTTGAGGATTGCTGTTTGTTGACAGTAACAGCCATGCCCGTTTGGGAGTGGGAAAAAAAAAGGCCCAAATTATGTAAAAGCAGATTAATGAATTATTCAAGGTATACTTTATTGGCATTTTAATTTTTAAATTACACTGGCCAAAAATGCAATGGGAATAACAATTTGACATGTTTTATTTTTAATCTAGGGCCAAACATGTATCTTAAAAATATTATTAAAAAGGAGTATATCCACTAAAATATTGATAACATAATTTCCGTTAAATTTCTAAGTCATGTGAAAAGCAAAGGGCCTACATGGAAATGGCTCCTCTTAAGAAATTCCTACACATTGAAATCCGTATATGTAGCCCAGCTGCCTACGATGGCCCATGACTATTTTAAAGTAAATTGAGCAATATTTCCTTTATTAACATAACCTGGATGCCAAGTCATATAGGAATTCCTCACTAAGTACTGGAAAGGGGGTGAGGGTTAAAAACAGCAGGAGTTTCCCATTGATTTTTGGCAAGCTTTTGCCTGACGTCTTATTGCATTTTAGATCATCAGCCTTGGAGTTTTGGAATTTACCTTTCCATCATGTATAAAACTTGATTTGAGTGTGCCTAGTAGATAAAATCAAAAAGGGTTGTTGGCCTCTTTAGCTGTCCAGACAAGCTTCACCCTCAAACGTGACTGTTTCTAGAGGAATTGCATAATGGTGACAATTCATTCAAATGGCAAGCAGGAAAATCAACACAGCGTGCATGGTCCATAATTTCTAACTTCTGAGAGCAGATCAAAGAGGAAGGCAGCAGGGAGGAGGAGTAGCCTTATATAAAAGTGTAAAGGAAAAACTCTCAGTAACTGAGATAGCGCTATGAGGAGATAACAGAATTCAAAAAGATTTATTTTAAAAAGCAAACAAAGTAGTTAACTGGAGAATTCGACTACTGGAACATAAACTGAGCACACTAAATGGAGCAGTAATCTGAAGCAATATTTTTTTGGACATGTTGCTCCCATATTTGACCTGAAGGGCCCCTTTACACCCTAAAAGCGTGTGAAAAGCACAGGCAGATTTGAAATCTTTACCACCAAACACTAGTGATAGGAGGAATATGCACTGAAGGTGGGCTTCCCAGCAGAGCATAGCACAGATCTCTGTGGTCCTCAGGGCCAGGAAAAAATGGGAAAAACCCAGGGGTGCAAAGGTGTCCTCACTGGTGGCTACTGGGCTCGTGTTGTGATGAGTGTTGTGGAGGAAGGGCAGTATATTGGTATTGGAGCCCCTGCTCTGCTTGTGATGGTGTGCATGGCTGAGCAATGCAGGTTTCTTTAGAAGTAGAGCTTAATATTTTTCTCACCTAGTTATTTAAATTAAAAAACGCCTACAGCAACAAAGGGAAAAAGGGATGTTGCAAATAAGCATAGCATCTCATGCAAAATAGTGATGTGTACAGAGCACACAGCCACATTCAGCATCTTTGAAATCAGTCAGGATTGGGTTTGAGTGCCTGTCAGGAGGGTTCAAGAAACTGAAAATCAGCGATAAAGTGTCCCCAAGAGTTTAAGGCGGCGGGTATTGAGGTGGATTGAGAAAGGAGACAGTGGTTTGGCTGAAGATACTCTGTCAGGCGTGGCAGAGGCAGAGCACTGAAGTCCATTTGAGTAATGATACACACAAGCACAGGAAAGCACAAGTACAGTTACAGCAAGGACCCTGCAGTCAAAGAATTTAGGAGGAATTTTGTTACAGTGAAATAAACTACAAAGGTCAGGAATCAAAGCAAGAGAACAGTATAGGGAAAATAATTTTGCTTTTGTATTAAAGTTGGTTTTATCCCTCCCCACCCAAGGACTAGTCCATCATAAAAATATATTAATAACACTATTGTGTTATTAATAAGTGTCTGGAGATGTGTGGTTTTTCTATCATCAGCCTAAATTGGAAGGGACTATTTTCTGTTGAAGTAGCTTGACTTTTCTACTTGCAGAAAATTTTCCTTTTGTTCCCTCCCCGGCCTCTTTCTTCTATTATTTATTTTTTTCTAAACTTCAGCAGTTGTCTGAAGTGACTGTACTCCAGGATCCCACAGTTGGATAAAAAGAACAAAATACAGAAAGGTAAGTTCTTAAAATCACTCTGGGCTTTCTTTAATGGTAATCATTAGCCCTGTTCTGAACTCTATTGACAAAATGCTGGAGTAGTCTTGAAAGCCGAGCAAGTGCTCTCTTAAAGGAAGAACTGGTTAATTAGAAGATCTAATGCAAGTGACCTAATTCTGCAGCTCAGCGCTAACTTTTTCCAGCACACAATAATGTGAAGATTGGAAATGATACGTATTGATTCGTTTAAGTCAACAAGTTGAAATCTTGAGTGGAAAGTTAATTTCTCCTTAGCTATTTAAAATCATTATCTTTACAGGCCACTAGTAGGAATTTTTGCTTGCAATTTGATCAGCAGCTTGGAACTCATGTATTAATATGTACAGGGAGGCACAGACACACAGAGAAGATATTTAATGGTCAAAGAATGAGGACACCATGCCTTTATTCCTGAGAGGCAGAACTCAGTGTTACTAAGTTATCTTTTAGCAAGTGCAAATGTTCCCATTTAAAAAAAAAAAAAAAGAAATTTACTTTTAATCACTTAAACAGCTGTTGTTAAGGGTTGAAAGTTATTGCTAAGGGTATGTGAATGGTTTCACCATAAATCAGAGCATACAAAATGTCATTGCATTTTGGAATCCAAGTGTAGGCTCTTCTAAAGGCAACAGTGTTTTCTGTCCCATCCCCTCAGCTTTAAGTAGCAAAAGTGTGTAAAATAATTTTTCTGGATTCAGATGAATATTTTAGCCATAACTCAAGAGGATCCTATAAATTATTCGTCACTAGGCTTGGTAAGATTTATGTGTAACCTACCAGCATTGTTCTAGTTTCCTTTTTCTGTAGATGAGATGCTGGTAAACTGTGATTCCTTACAACCTCTTGCTGTAGGATTCCACCTGAATTTCAGGAACAGTTGCGACCATGTATCTTTAGAAAGGTGTGCTTCAAAGAAGGATTTTCGCATCGCACTTCAGATGTTCAGTTAGGGCATGTCAGTGTCCTTCTGGAGGACCTCTCCTCTAGCCACTAAGTGTGTTTGGATAGTTGCAGGATCTCTGAAACAGAGCTAATCCAGACATCTGTGGTATGGCTCCAGAGGGCTTCCTTGTTTCCCTATCCATAACGTGCTGTGGGGTGCAAAGCGCGTACGCATTCCGCTCTGGTGCCTGGAGAGCTTGTGCCCTTAACGTCACTGGACTTCCTGAAAGAGGCTTTGGAGGCACCAGGTCAAAGCAACTTCTTAGTTTCTTGCAATAATTAAGAACGAAGATTTTGGGGTCTTTTCGAGAGAGATGTTGGGAATCTGGCTGTAGAACAGACTTGTTCTTCTTTCAGGCTGACTTAACAGTTCCATAGTGCAAAGACTGAGCTATGAAAATTATGGCCGAGGAATAAACTGGTCGTCCTAAAAAACTCAATTATTTTTTCTTTTTTTTTTTTACTTTTTCTCTTTTTTTTTTTTCATTCGTCTTTGATGCTGTTAAATAAATTAAGTGAGCCTGTTTCAAAGAGATAATTTGTGGGGATCATATATATCAAAGAGAAGAGTTAGCTGAGAAAAGAAGCATTGAAAAAAGTCCTCAAAATAATTGGCAAAAATTGTTTGATACAGGTTTTTAGTCATAAAGAATTACAGTTATATGAACACAATGTAACTAATGCTCAGTATTGCTATTTCACTACTACTTCATAAGTCAGACATGAATATAACATAGTTTGAATCTTATCTGTGGCATATGCTGGTGGTGCTGTGTGGGTTCAGGTTGTTCTATCTGCTTGATCCCTGGATTGCTGGCTGTAGTTTATCCTTGTTCTGTAATGCATGAATTAACAGCCTAGCTTTTTGACTGGAACTGGAATAAGCTGGGGAACAGTGCACTGGCTTGTGATGAGAGATGGGACTCATATACATGGATGTTCCTTCACTAGGAGAGATTCAGAGTACTTTTATTTTCAAGAATTTCCAGTCTGCTAAGTTATAATAATGAAAGGAATTGTAGTAAAAATCCAGCATGCTGATTTCAGTAGAGTGCAGCCACTTGCACAATATGGCAACATTTACCTCTAATCAGTTGTAATTCAGTAACTGAATATTATTTCAGTTGATGGAGTTCTAGGCAGAGGGTTCAGTTCTGTATAAATAATTCTTCCCTGTGTAATAAGTTTTTCCCATCCAGTTGGTAGTTTCACAAGAGAAACTGGCAGGAGCATTCCTACACCTTCTCACCTTTGTAAGGCTTTATTTCCTTCCAGGCATGAGTTAAGCCATGTTGATAACCTAAGGAAGCTGTTGCATGTCTGCTTTTTTGGTTTTGTTTTGGTGTCTTTTGTTTTGTTTTTTAATCTGTAAGAATGAGCTCTGTGAAAATTGGCAGGTGTAAAATTATTTAATCAAGTCTAGATCAGAGACTGTAGGAAACTTCTAAAGGACTTAATGCATAATGATACATGAAATTCATTGAAGATGAATGCATAATAATAACAATTGGGATGGAAAAGTTTTGCTACTTGTCTGCCTAAAAATGTTACTGTTTACGTAACTGTACTATAAAATAACTGTATGAACTCAGGAAAGAAACCCAGCCATCAATACCAGTGGTTACTTGAAAACATCTGCTCACTGCACAGCTTCGGTCAAAAGACAGGTTTAGGTACATGAGGAGAGAATAAAGAATAATATGGAAGATACAGTAATGCCATTATGTAAATGATGCTGGTTCATCAGGTGGGTGACACCGTCTCAAATAGGGTATTACAGATTTACCAGGAGCTCCGAGTGAGGCAAGAAGAATGATCAGGCACATGAGAAAACTGTCATATGAGGAGAGATTGAAAAGACTGGGATTGCTACCTTTGAGAGGAGATGAATAAAAAAGAACACGATAAGACTCTAAAATTCATTATTTTGCATAGAGAAGGCAGTTTGGGAAGAGTTTTTCTCTCTTTCTCGTGATACAAGAACAGGGGAACATTACAGAAAGATGGCTGATAAATAATAATTTTTCACCTGGTGTGCAATTAGGTAATGGACTTTTTTGCTCTGGGAAGGTGCTAAGGGATTTAATGAATTTTAGGAATAGGTCTGGCAATTTATATGAATGAGAATATTCTGTGTTGTTATGATCTATTAAAAAAAAAAGACTACTAAAAGAGATCTGAAATTATATGCTTTAAATTTGCACTGTTAATTGCTAGAAGACATTGCAAGGACACTTTCTTGGGGGATGGGTTATCCCAGATCTGCCCAGTGCAGAGGTTTTTTTTTTTTCATTTTCTGCTGACACATCACATTCTGCTTATAGTTCTAGATGAAACTAGATTTGAGCCCATGTGGCAATTTCTGTGTTCCTGGTTGTTTCATTGTCAGGCTATTTCATTGGCTGTGGATGCCAGCTCAAATTTACAGCCATATTATGTTGTGCAAGCTACTTGTGGCATGAACTGTCCTTTTGTTTGGAACTTCTTCAGCATTTACAAGACAGTAGGTCATGGTCTATGAGCACAGTTATAAGCACAGTGGTAATACAAACAACAGGTAGTAATTGTCCATGTGAACATTTAGAAAACATTCCCCAACTACAGAAATAAATTACCACTGGTAGTAGCAGTTATGTATCTTCTATGGAATTGTTTATTATTGCAATTGTCACACTTTGATCTCTGTGCAGGAAAGAGCTTGTGGCAGGAGAAAAAACATTTCCCCTTGAAAACCAGTGTCCGAGTCCACTTTGAGGTCTTCACTCAACTAATGTTTGTTACTTCTGCCTAATCCCAAACTGGCAGAACTTCACACCACAAGAACTGCTTTACAAATCTCCACTCAGTATTTGAATTACTCAAGAAACATGCAGTACCTTTGGCCTTTGGAGACTTTCAGGGCTGGTTCTTTCCTGTGATACTTGTGTAGCAGTTAACCACACTCCTTGAGAGTGCCCTAGAGAGAATACAGTCTGTGCAATAGTTGTGCATTCTCTGTTCCTCCAGTGGTTGCTTGATTGTTGCCTGAAAGCAGCCTGTAGACTGCAGGCACACAAACTCTGTGCACATACAAGTTTGTGTGTATATACCCACAAATATCTGTACCTGAATATATAGTTAAGTGCATACACATCTTAAAACTTTTCAAAGGAGATGACGACCTCCTGCTGTTGGAAATTCTTCTAGGGAACTCAGCAAACCAGTGTGCGGTCCCAAAAGGAAGTGCTGAAAAACTTGGCAATCCCACGAGGTTAATAAAGTTCACTGTTGCTTAAATTAGATCAGTGTAATTCACTGCATCTCTAGCGGAAATTAAATTTGTGCTTAAAACTGAAGAGCAAGCTAGCCAGGTTCAGGAGCACATTTGGGATGCAAAATACATTAGGCCTGTTGCAAGTTGGGTTATTGCTTCCAGTGCCTTGAACTCTTCAGATGAAGTACTCCCTGATACAAGAAGTTACTTGTGGTGTTATGCATACCATTTGTGATCTGAACTCCTCATATTTTCATTATTTTATTTCATTTTTATTCTTTCCTCTCAACTCTTCCAAGAAAAAAGGAGGAGAAAAACTGGGGAAATTTGTTCAGTCTGTTCAATCCTTATGGCAGGCTAATGATATACTAACCATCAAGCTGCCTCCTTTGTGCAGATATTTATCTGCATTGACAAGCCAGTTTGCTGCACTGCTTTGATTCTTAGGAGTATACAAGAGAGAATCAAATGGGGTTGTTAACACAGCCTGTAAGAAGCCATCAAACTTTCCATCTCTCTGACATGAACCTGTGTTTTTCTTGTTTTCTGCAAACAGTGTATGAGGTTTCTGCTGTGTTCTGAAATGGATGTGCAACACAGCTGAAGGATTATTGTTTTTCCCCCCCTCCCTTGGAAATGACTATGTGGAGCTTTCCATAGATACTTAGTATGGAAGAGCAGCTGTGGTTTCTCATCAGATGTCATTATTAAAAATATAAAAACATTATGGGTTCTAAGTATGGGCAGATTTGTTTTGTTAGGGTGCTACTCCCTAGTAGATTGCACTAGCAAGCTGGAGATGAAGCTACTGTATGCAGACAAATCCATATTGTTGCTGTCTGCATGCTCACTGTGAAACTGCTCTACAGCTATACAGTTTGAAAGCAGAATCTCATGAAAGTAAAATCAGCATAAAAGTCAGGTTTAGACTTCTATATTCATATTTATGAATTTGAAAAACCTCCGCCATGATCTTATCTGGAGCTGTGGTAGCAGTTGACAACAAATGTGCCCTTGAGAAAACTGTGTACATTAATGCAATGGAATCGTGGATATTCCTTCCTAGTACTAGTTACTTGCATTGATGTTGTTATTAAGAACAGCAGTGATAATTATTTTTAGAAGCTTGGGTGCCACAGAGGGTTTCTGCTGGCCTGCAACTATTGCTCAGCCAACTGGCTATGTGTTTGTAATGGGTTTACCTTTATACTCTGTTAATGATACAGGGTGCCTCTGTTCTCCCAGACTGTTGGGTTTATGGGCTGATGAAAATTCAAGGGAATTAAATTTGTTCTGAAATACTCATCTTATTTCACTACCACTGTACAAGCCACATTAGTTTGCATTCATTTCTCAAACACAGAAGCCACGTTAGTTTGCATTCATTTCTCAAACACAGAATCCCCAGTTTTTCCCATTAATTTTTTCTATAGACTCATGACCATTCTAAATAAAATTCAGTCTTTTTTAACAAACTAGAAGTAAAATTTCCTCTTCTCCCTTTTCATTATCAAGCTAAAAAAAGTTCAGTCTTTTTGCAGTTACAAATATCTGTTCAGGCTTTTGAAGTGGTCAGGTAGAGATGCCTTGGAGCATGCTGTGATGTTTGACAAGATTAGGTTTTTTTTATTTTCTCAGATAGCAATCTCTACTGTTACCTGAAAAATGTCTTAATAGAAAACTTGACACAGAAGGCTAACTGAGGACTAACAGGCTGAATATGCCACAAAGAAGATACTCCATAGCAAGTGTAAATATAGCAGTGTAAAAATAAGAAAAGAGATAAATCTTATTTTGATTCAACCTGTATGTATAAAATTTGTATACCATTTAAATGACACAGCATTTAGGTTTATGAGGTGAATTCTCCAGTCTTTGGACAGAAACCCATTAAATTCAGGGCCTGAAGACTGGACAGTTTAGAATATGCCAAGACTAAGCAGAGAGAGTTTTGGGGGTGTTATAGAGACAAGGTAGCAGTCAGGAAGGAGGAATATTTCTATAATACTTATAACAGTATTTCTTATACTAATAACTGGGACTCCTAGTGAATAGATTGTGAAACCTTCTTTCCTATGGGAATTTCATTCATTGAAGGTGTTCAACTGATTAAGTAAACTGCCCAGAGTGCCAATTAAAAGGGTAGACTTAAATTTTCCATATTTACAGTACTTGGAAATCAAAGCCAGCTTGATCTTTATGGCAACCCCTGTTACAAAGTCCAAGTGTCTACGTTGTTTAAAGGGCTTATATCTCATTGTTTAAATAGCCTTTAGATAAGTAAAAATATAATAGTGCTGATGATTGTCTTCAGATTGGCCTATCAGGATGGGCTTTCAGGGCTGTAGTCCTGAGTGTTTCTTGTTGCTTTGTACCCATATTATTAATAAATGGAGCACACAGGTCTTTGAACTTCCAACAGGCACAAATGCCCGTGTGTCTGTAAGCCTGAAGTCACGTGTTCATGTCTGTGTGTGGCATTTTGGTCTGGGTCTGCGTTTCTTTTTCAGTGGAACTGGTTGCTGAATGGAACATTTGATCAAGGGTTTTCAAATTAGACTTCTGTAACTCAGATGTAATTAAAGTTACTGGTCAGGCAGAGAGGAAGTTGTACAAGTAGAGGGGAAAAAAGGACAGAGAGGAATGAAATGAGCAAAGCAGGGGGAATTAATAAATGGATAAGATAATAAGAAAAGTAACTAAGAGGAGGAAGAGCAGGAACTGAGAAAGTGAAGATGTGAGAAACTGGGAGGTGATTATTTGCAGAGATTATTTTATTTGAAGAGTTACTAATCCCAGTGCTCTGAGTCGTTACTTGTTTGGCAGCATAGTGACGTTTTTGTTGAGATGGCATAAGTTTTCCAGGATGGATGCAAGGATTTGTTTTGTTATCCAAATATAAATAAATCTGAAGCTTATGGGGATCAAGGAATATTTTATGTTGCTTCTGCTGGGAATTGCCCTTTGGTTCCTTGCTGTAGTTCCCACCTGAACAAGGTCTTCACGGGTGTCTTTGCATTGCTGAGAGGGGAGCAACAGCATCACCCTGCTGTTGCCTGCTCAGATTTTCCTACCAGCTTCAGCAGCAGGTCTGCTGCCCTCCTTTTGTACCTGCTGGGGAAGATGGATCAGTCTGTGGTGGAAAAGGGAGCTGACAGGTGTGTGGGGTTACTCTGTGTGACAGTGTTTGACATCTCAAAAACAAGGGAATAGACCTTGTTTCAGATTGGGCTCTAAATAAACTCTGACTTTAGGATCAGGCCTGCAGGATCTGCAGAGAGTTGTTGGTTGAATTTACTCTTACCAGAGCGTATTTTGTCTGACCTGCATCGGCCCTTGAAAGTGGAAAGTCTGCGCTTTATAATTATGACTTTATTTTCACTGGCTCTTTCAGTAATTGGGCTTTAAAATTGGGAACAATTTCTTGATTATAAAGTAGAAAATATTAACCTAATACACTGGTGCATTAGGAGGGGCACCTTCAAACAGTGACCTCCACTTTTTTTTATAATCTGTAGAGTCTGGGGCAGACCTGTATCATGGTGAGCATAAAGTACCACTGCAACAGGACTCACTCCACTTGGCTTGTTCGCTTATGGGGCAATATAGGGCACGCACTGCAACGTATTTCTGTGAAAATAGGGCTTGTAATATTATATGATTCATATAATCAGGAAATATTGAGCATTATGGAACATTTATTATTTGTCTTTGAATTGCTATAGACCTGAATACTTCTGATGCTCAGAAATAAATCTAATGAAGAGAAGAAGAAAACTGCTGGGATCAGTTGGTTGCTGTTACTAAGAGTAAATAAAAGTACAAGCATTCATTCAACTGTTTCTTATAAACCAAAGATATTCTATCAGCCACTTAGTTATGAACATGCTTTTTTCTCTTTGATAAAAGTACTTTTTTTTTTAAGGGATATATTAATTGTCTAGTAAAATATGTATTAGAGATTAGGTTTTGTAACTCCACAGAGTTACAAACATCTTTGCCCAAAATTTTGCTGCGGAGAGCTGTTAGCAGTTATTTTTATTTCTTAACAGTGCTTTAACAATTGTTCTTCACAAGAATGTTACTTGGGATTCAAGATTATTTTTGAACACAAGAGGGGATGTATACCTGCCAACATTTCTCCTCTTTGAAGGGAGATGTGTAGGAAAGACATAAAGATACCACTTCTGCCTTGCACTGGAGAGCTTTCTGGAAAGGTGACAGGCTGGAAATTTTTCTCCAGAAAAAGGGAGGATTTGGAATTGACTGGCTTGCATGTGATGTTGCTTTCTTCCTCCCCTCTTTTTTTTTTCTTTTTAATTTTCTTTGTGGCCTCTCCCAACCCTCGCTTCCCCCAACACGAGATGGCTCTGTGGGATAATAAGTCTGGCCAGTTTGGGATCTGAACACAATCTTACTCGCTCTCATGTTGTTTGGCACTTGAACAGGAGTGACAGGCTTTGGTTCCTTTATCAAATAACTCAGTGTATCTATTTTTGTCAGCCGTGTCATTGGCTGAAAAATGCAGGTCCCTCCACAATTATGGGGCATGACCGGGAGCAACAGAGGCAGCCGGGCTTCTCTTGGACTCCTACCAGTTAATTCAAATTCTAGTCCAGCCAGTTGAGATGGGAAGTGATATGAAGATGTGGAAAAACCTGAGTTGAATTGATTTTCCTTCTCTCTCTTTCCCCCACCTTTTTTTTTTTTTAATTTTTTAGTTTTTTTGTTTAATGAGAAAAGAAAAAGACAATTATTTATGTTTATTAAGGGAGCTTAATACAAGCCCTGAGGGACAGACCACAAAAGAGTGGGGGTTTACATGTCTTGCTGGTTTTGGTTTCTTTTGCATTTTCTAAATGAAGAGAGAGAAAAAATATTACATACTTTCACCCTGTTGACAAGTATCTGCAGCTTAGTGTGCTAAATATAACAAGGGAATATCTGTATAAACTATATAAGCATTAGTATTGTGGCATTGTAGACAATGTTTTTGGTATACCTCCCCACCAGTGTTTGCTTGACATGACTTTTGCTTGCCTCTAAGAATTTTTAGAGGTAAGCACCAATTCTACTTAGTTTTAATTCTTTCCTGGTGGACAAATGCTCAGGATTCTTTTGCTGTTGAGGCTTTTGTCTATGGGGATTAGGTCACCATACATTGGTAACAGTAAGGCCAAAAAATTGCTTCAGGCTTACCTTGAGCAGGAAAACTTTTTTTCCATTGCCCCCATCCTGTGAGCGCTGGCCATAGGAGATGTCTGTCCTCTTACTCAGCCCCAGTCACTTGGATTACCTTTTGGTCAAAAGAAACTTTTTTCTTCTTACTTCGCAAGAACACATGTATGCATTTGTTTCAAATTCAGGACTTTGTAATTCATGCTGGAGTCGACAGATTTAAGAGAAGTGAGAAGAGAGTTAAAATCTATTGTATACAAGTGCATTAGAGATATTACCTCTTTATTTTCACAAATACCCTTGTAAACATGTTGTAATTTTCCAAAATATGCAAGCTGCCAAAATATGGCCACCCTTGTGTATCAGATAAGGGAGTGGTAGCACTAGAAAGCATATGGGATAAATTTAGGTTTTTTTCATGGATGAATATGATAACAGGCATTTGGCAGAAGTTATTGTGACATTTTCTTCAGCACTAGGATTGGTTATTGGTTCTTTTTGTGTTGTTGGGTTCTATTGGCTGCTGCTGCTATAAATTTGAACCCGTGAAGTGATGGCAACCTTTGCTTCTACAAACACTAATGAAAGTTTAAGGTGATTAATACTCCTTTGACTTCAGCCTTTGTATAAAAACCCACAATTGTTATAAACACATGTGCCGTTATAGGCTTAATCCAGAATGAATGATTTTCCAGCACAATTAGGTAAATCTCCGAGTTATCAGTTCACCTGGCTGATTAAGCTCATTGAAATACCCTTGTGCACTAACTTGGAAATAGTTTGACTTTGCTAATATTGAAAAATAAGCATGAAATGGTATAAGCAATAAACAAATATGCCTTAGGCTTTGGCCACAATTTAAGGAGGAAAAATCTTTGGGAAAAGGCTGGAAGCATGATATTAACTGGGTTTGGTTTGATATTTGGACAAAGAAATCACTGCTCTGAGCTGAGCAGAGAGATAAGCGCCCTGACTTGCAATAGATTAAGAGCCCTGCATTGGTTAGAACAAACCATGTTTGAGACTCTCCCCAAGTGCCGCCACGTTTAGATTTAAGATTAACTGCAGCAGAATGGTGGAGCGGCTGTTTGTTTTATGAAACAATCACTAATGACATTAAACAGACGGTGCCCCTTCCAACACGATTGTTCATTTGCGATAAACTGAGAGAAGCCCACAAGAGATTGGAAAAGAAAACTCTTAAGTGCTTCATTTTCAGGCTCTTACAATGTCCTGTTGGAGGTGACAATTAGTGAAAGAGAAGAAGAATCTATCTCCTAATGCATTTAGAAATTTTCTTTTCTTTTTTTTTTATTTTTGGAGGGGAGGGTGTTGACGACAACAAAACAAATAATTTGTAAATATTAGCTTTTCTCTGTCTTCATACCAAGGAACTGCATGGTAATAATATAATGACAAGGTCTTCTCTGAGGATTTTTTCTAATTCTCTCCCTCCCCTTGCTTCTGTCAGTGTGAAGCCCACACTAAGCATTAACAGTATTAAAAAGAGTGTTATCTATTAGTTCAATTAGACATCAGACATTTACTTTCCAATGTATTTGAAGACTGATTTGATTTGGGTCCAATCATTTAAAAATAAGAGAGCAGAGCTGTGTACAGAGCTGTGTACAGATATCTGTAGCTCTGAAGTCTTAATTGCAAATTCAGATAAGGATTAGAAGGGGCTGTATCTCTGTAGACCAAAGGTATTTGCTAATACCTGAGATATAAAAGTGGTTAAATTCAATATTTACTAATTTAGGATTTCCACTTTGGATTTTGATTAAGCTTTTTGGTTGAAAACCCCATGTTATTAAGCTGTGATGAGGGGAAAAAGCAACTCTTTCATAAGCCTCGCTTTAACGCTTTATTTCAAATAATTTATTTTGTACCTTCTAAAAGCTGCTGCAGTACTTCATTTAAAGGAAAAAAAAAACCAGCATAACAAAACAAACAAAAACATTGCCCAAGGCTTGTTGTAGCATTAAGCTTTTGTTTTGTACACAAAAAAATATATTAATAAAAAGTGGTTTTAAATGCTTATTACCGAGATGGTTTGTTTTGAAACACAGGCTTTTTCACAGCAGTTTTTACACTTCATTGTGTACTATGAAAGACATGCTAAGTAGAGGTTGTCAGGTTCCCATCTGAAGTAGACTACTGCTGGGGAACGGAGCCATTTATGATGCCACTCAAGCAGGACTAATCTAGACTAGATCTCTTATAAATAACCAGCCAACAAAAATACCAAATCATTCTCTCTTTCTGATTGAAGTGGGCAGAATTGCTGTTTTAAAGAGCAGGAGATACTCCTTATGAAGACATATCGCAAGAATTAGTGAGTCCCCTGAATGTAGTTGCCCAGCAAACCTCAGCCTTCTGGAAGAATCAAGACATCAGTTTCACGTAGACAAGATTTTTGAGAGTTGTCCTTTGTTTTTCAGACTATCCTTTGATGGACAGGTGCTCTCTGGTTGTTTTTGCATTACTGACTCTGACTGTTGTAAATCTCTTGTTGTAAAACTTCACACAGTATGTATCTTCTAACCTGCTGTAAGTGGCCTCCCTACACGGTGTAAATGCTGATTTATGAACCCTGCCTTCCCCAGCCAGGGTTCTTGAGATCACATCCTCCTAGCAAGGGATGGGCTAAAATGTCCTTTTTTGTTTCAGATGTGTTTTGGCAACATGGTGCTCAGCCTTCCAGTCCTTATTTACATGGCTAGTCGTTCTTATGAATAATTGAACTTCTTTATATTGCTTTTGGAAAGGAAAAAAGACAAACCACTTCAAAGTCATGTCCTCCCATTAGGAAATAGGTTCCTGCTTAAAAGGAAGGATACTTGTAAATTTTGGAGGCTAGAGCAACTTCTCTGTGTTTATGCTTAGGCACCAGGAGTACGTAATTAATTTAAAAATAATAATTCTGCATTATTGACATGAAGGACTGGGAGGGTAATAGAAGAATACTCCTGGCTCCAAGGGTATGCTCAGCAATTTGCTGATTACTTGCCTCTTGTTTTGAAAACTACCTATTGCTCTAGGGACGCATAAAATCTGGAAGGCACCGATTCAGTGCCACGGGTCTTCCTGGTACAGAGAGCAGCCAGCACTGGTGCTGTTGTCACTCACAGTGCACCTTTGCCATGCCAGCATCTATGCTCTTCACTCTTTTGGAGGAAAAAATCTTGGTGAGAAGTAGTCTCTGAACGAATAACCGCCCCTCAAGCTGTTAAGGCATAAGTGAGGTTCAGTGTTTTCACCTGGTTTTAAGGCTAGAGAAGTTTTGTCAAGTTTACTTTGTTTCCATCATCTTCAATTTAGTTTCTTGCAAATTTCATATTGACTATTAATATAGTTCATTTTATTAAAAAAAACAGGACAGAGATTAAATATTTAGTTATAGGAAACCTTGAAGGGTGATTGCTAAGAAAATGCAAGAAACAGCATCTGTAAATTTTTCTACAGTAACATTTATAGGTAAACCTTTGTTCTGGCTTTGTACTAGATTAAGTATCTGAATTCATTCCATAAAGATGACTTAAAAGTTCTGTGAAAATCATTCTGTGGGTGATATATTAATGTTTTCTAGGACTTTGGATGTTTTCTAGAAGTTGATAGTGTGTAAACAGTTGTGCATATAACTGTAGTTTAGATATTTTCTAATGCATCTTCAAGCCATGTTGGTTAGTATTCCTGGCAGGTCAATAGTAAAAGGAAAAAAAAAAAATTACCTTTCTGTAATTGTTGTTTGGTAAAGGTATTTTCTTATTCCATCTGTCTCTAGATTAGTTTTGTGCTTGTATGAGTCTATTCTGATGCTACTGAAGCAAATCCTTTCGAATCCAAAGTTCGTGATGTAACTAGCAGTAACATTTGGCCCAGTGTAGTTATAAGCATCCATCAAATAAAAACTGTGGACTAAGAAGCAGTAAATTCTCATACCTGTATTGAGATGCATACACTATTGTCTGATGTGGAGAACAACAGGAAAATTATGTTGGTACTGTTACTGAGAAGACAGGACAATCAGTATTTTGGCACAATGGACGACACCTTGGGGAAAATATAGGGGTGGGGTCAAGGAGCAGAGACAAGTTATGCCATGTGTCCTTCAAAATATTTTGAATCTATGGTTTTGAGATCTAGCGTATTTGTGATAAACTTTCCTTTAAAGAATACTGATGACTTAGAGGGGGAGAGGAATGCTAAAGGCAGGATAGTTTCTGACCTAGGTAAAGACTCTGAGCAATGACTGCGTGACATCCAGGGTGATGGTAGGAGTAGTGCTCATTGCTGAGCTGCTGAAGGCTGGTCAAGGAGAATAGACAAGTGATAGTAACTTGAATCTTTAACTTGAATCTTTATGCTTTTTTTTTTTTGTCTGAGTTTAACATTTGTATAGAACTTCTCTGATGAAACAGCAACGAGTTACTCAAAATGGTTCCTTAAAATAGTCCATCAGATGTTCTTGTCTTTATCCTACTTTTAAACATTTCTCCTTTTTCAGGTACTCTATATATGTATTATGTCTGTGTATTTTTATGGCTTTTAGCCTACTGCAGTTTTCTTGTATACAAAATGTCTTAGGGTCCAAAGCTCTGTCTCTGGTTTACATTTTTAGCATAGAAATAAGCAAGAGCGTGTCTCCAACTCCAGAATATGTTCTCTTTTGTGTTGGGCAGTGTCACAGATCCTCTTTGTGTCTGGCTGTTACTTGTCTCTCAAGACAGTCAGTAAAATACAATTGAGTGTCATCAGTATGATAGCACTTAATATAATATGCTGAATTGGAATCATAATCCCTCATAGCAAGGCTTGTAGTTTACCTGTTAGTTTGCAATGTCTCTTATGACTGCCTGAAATAAATGGAGAAATATGCAAAGGCCAGTCTCTTTAGTGGCACAAAAAATAAAGATAGAAAAGGCAGAATGCTTGTGTTAAGGTCATATTTCAAAAGAAAAAAATGAAGAAAAACAAACAAACCAAACAACACAAACCCCTTTGAAGTTAGGGAATAATCTTTTGACGTCAGAAAACTCCAAGGAGGGTTGCTTGAATAGCATGTAGGCTTTTGACCTTTACAGTATAGTCAAATAAAGAACATCTAGTACTTGCATTGACTATTCAGATCTGTGGCCAAAAAGTCTTTAAATGTTCCAGATTGGAAGGTGGCAACTCATTATATTTCAGGCTGACTTGGGACAGAAATTTGAGTTATTTTCCCTAATTGTGCGTGTCTTGCCTTTTTGGTGGAAGTAACTTGAATCCAGCTTTCAGATTTGAGCCTAGCTATTAACATGGTGTCTCATTTGACTTGGACAAGATGCTAATATCTGAAGATCTCCTAGAGATCTTGGTAGCTTTGAAAAGCTGACCCACCTCCTCTTCTAATATTGAGGAGTCAGAAATTAAGCTATGTAATTCATGAAGACTTTGCTGTCTGTAGTGTGAACTTGTTTCACGTTTCATTAACAATAAATGATGAAATCACTGCATCAGAATATTAGTATTTCTTATGTTTCTCCATATAAGTTACTCTGAACTCATCACCGTGCATTTACCAATTTTTCACAATATTAGCAACAATCTGTTAGTTGGTGTCTGGTATTTAAGTCTGTCTTGCCAAAGTTTCAATCTCCAAGGCTGAGAAATAAATCTGTTTCTTTGAATAGCAATGAGAGACACTGGTAATCATTTTTAAAAAGGTAGACAGGGTTCAGGTACTAGTATTACTAACCAAGTTTTTATCTTTTTGAGATTTATCCTGGGGGAAAAGGCTGAATTATTTTCTAAATGAGTGTTTCTAGTGCTGGTAGAGAAAAGGTAGTGTTAGGTGCAGAACCATTCTAATATACTTGCTCTGCATCTTTTATTGAAAGTACCACTTTCAGCAGCTGCATCTTTCCAGAGCTGAGTGAAACTGCTTAAAATACTTCAGTGGTGTAAGATTCCCTGATAAGCCTTTCTGACTTGGAGCTTTCAGGTGGTGCCCCAGGATTTCGCAGTTACTGATGTCGCTAGCCAATATTTCTGCATTCGATTGCTGGGAACGCAGGTAACACACGTTAAGCATCCTTCAGCTTCCGCATTTATCAGTGGAATTGCTTTACCTTGAACTACTGTACACAGCTATAGGTAAACAGAGAAGAATGTGGTGAGAAAGTACACAGGAGAAGGATTTATAGGAGGAAAAGTTGCGTCTGCTTTGTTCATTGAACAAAAGAAAATAACGCTTTGAAAGGCTGCAAGTATTAGCGCGTTATTATCACATCCTACTTTCTGCAGGCAAAAAAAAAAAAAGAGGAAGTTTAAAGGACAAAAAGAACTTTTCTGAGAGACAGAAATCCTCTCTCTACTATCTACGTATTTAGCATAGATGATGTGGTTTGTGTGCTACAAGTACCACGGCTATTTTGTCTGTCTGGCGCGTGATGCGTTTGCCAGATTAGAAACATTAGTGCCCTCTATTGTTCATCAGAGAACTGCAAATATTTTTACAGATTATCATCCTTATTATCGTTCTTGGTATCCAGCAAAACCCACGCACAATATAAAGGCATACGTTCTTGATTCCAAGGCATACTTTCTTCAGCTAAACTGCTTCATTAAGAAGACTGCATATGTTTTTTTTCACTCTGTCAACGTTCTGCTACAACTTTTTCTGCTTTATGAAATGCAATAAAATAAATTATAACTCCCACTAGGGGAGAATGTCTTGGAATACCTATAGAAATAGGTATTCTTTTTGCTCACATATTTGTTGACAAGTTCACTTCTTCCTGTGTGTATTTTTTTAGTAGCAGAGGTATTTTTAATCAAGCCATTCTCGAGTGTCTGAAAGGAAAATATTTTGAAATAAATATTGCCTATTTTTCGTTCAAAATTATGTTTTATTTCAAGAAATTGGACTTTTATTATTTTTATAGGCTAATAGAAATATGAGGGAGTGCAACTTTTCATAAGAACAATAGGAAAATAACATGGCCAAGCTGTGATTTGTTCTTTTTTTTTACTACATTAAAGTGAACTGCAAGAATGACAACTTCATTCAAGCAGATCATTTGGAATTACATTAAACAGCTGCTATTAAACAGCTGACAACAAAGGAGACCATTTTGATCTCGACAGCAGAGAGATTCGAGCAGCATGCTCCCTCAGTGATGCTATGAAGAACACATTGTGCTCTTGTATACCAACACGCAGTGTACTCCCCACTGTGCTTGTTGCCAAACACCGTTTTTTCAAATCACTTTGTATTCAGTCAGGGATCCGGGAAGTCCAAATCCAGCCAGACAAATGCAGAACAGCTTAGTTGAAGCAGCTTTAACAGGTGCCATCAGCACAGACTTGTCGAACCAGAGAGACAAGGCAAACAGCTATGGAGTGGTGGTCAATAGGGTGTGGATTTGCCCCACTGCACATGATGGCACAGGGTACTAAATAGCTTTGTTGGCACAGAGGCTGGTGTGTGGCACTTGGGTAGAGAGGAGGGAATGTGACAGGAAAAATACGTGGTCACTCCTTACAGACAGAGCCTGCTAGACTTTTATGCTCACATTAATTTGTTCTTCTCAGTCGTGCCAGGCTCCGAGTGGACCAGAATAAAATGAGCATACCTGTGAAGGGATAAATGGAATGAACGTAGGATTGATTTAAGAGGATACTTCCTATACTTGAGATAGTTGACTGAAGGATGAGGAATAAAATAAGAGTGGAGATAATTGGATGGGTTCTTGTCTTATGCTGTCCTTGTCTTTCAGGGTATAAGAGGCATCCCTTCATTATATCATTGTAATCTGCCATTACTCGTAATATGCCACGTGTGTTGCCCACAGAGTTGTGTTACCCCTTCCCAGTGTGGAGCTGTCCTGCACTTTCAGTGCCTTTTCAGGCGTAACGTTGACCCGCTCCTGCTGACCTTCTGGAGGTGTGGATTTTTTCTCAGGTGGTGTAACAGTGACAGGAAATAGGTTACAAGTTACATACCTAAAGCAGTTGTTTATTCTACCATTTTCTTTAAGTAAGGACCTTGTGTAGTGGTCTCTGAATAAAAAGGAACATAGTCGATCAGCGAATTAGAATATGTTTTACTGCCTTTTAGCAAAGGAGGGAATATCCAGCAAATGACTGGTCAAATGTTCAGACTTGAATTTCAATTTCAAATTTAATATTTGCAGTATTGGAGAAATATGAATCTTTAGACCCCTGAGAAATTTTGCAAGGCATTAAACTAAATTTTTATATTAAGCCCTTAGTTTTTGTTTTATATCTGTATTTACATCAATAGTTCTTGTCAGTTTCACAGAAACTATGTGAAAGAAGATGTGAAAAGTTGTCATATGTGGCTCTGCCAGTCACAGAACCATTTTGCAGGCATAAAGTATCGGTAAGGATGGAAATTCTAAGCTTTGCATTAGAAGGTGCTTAACTGGGCCAGAAACTGGACAGTTTGTTTTACTGTAAAAAAATTCTACTTTTATTGTTGCTGTCATACTAATGATGGGTAAAACCAAGAAGGTGACCTGGACAGAAGTGTTTGGAAATAAATGATTATGAGGAATGTCTGTCCTCTGATCTTTGTCACACAGAATAGAAAGCAGTGAATTGTGCTCATGTTGGATGTGTGCACTTTTACTGCAGAAGAAATAGAGTTTAAATCGGCCTGTAGTCATGAACTGTGTATCTTGGGTTAAAAAATCCTCATGCGGAATCTTTTGTACTGTACTTTATGCAAAATAATTCAAGCTACATCGTATATGAGTTACCTCAATGGTTAATTCTTCCCTTTGTTTCGTGATGTCTCTCAGCTGCATTTGTCCCAAGAACTGTCTGACCTGAGAACCATTGTCATACGCGTCATTTGTGAATTCTCATCAAGTTAACTCTCTCCTTGCTAAATTAGATTCTTATCATGTTTGTATGTTTGTGGAATTGAGTGTTGTCCTTAAAAGCAGTGTTTCTTGGCTGGTAGCAGGTGAGCCCATCCTCCTGGGCTCAGCCTCAGGGGCGAGGCTGTGCCTCCTCCCTGCTTCAAGGCAGTGGAGGAGATGGGTGGAGTTTTGCTCTCAGTCTTTGCAGAAAACCAGCTAGGTATTTCCCATTTACCTCTGACTCTTTTTCTGAGCTGGATTACATTTAGTGAAACACAAGTCTGTATTGATGTGAAAAGAAAGCATTTACTGAAGTCAAGCATTAGGTATTCACCTTTACAGAGGTCTGCCTGCATGTTGTGTCCAGCACCATACAATATCTTGTATGTTTATGTTTAGCCAATAAGGAAAAAATCCTGTAGAGATGATATGAAAACTCAAGTAATAACCAAATAAAAATCTTAAAGAGATCAGGCTGAAAAAGTCTAAAGCAGCCTTGTTTCTTTATGTGCTTTTGTATTGGCTTCAAGTAATTTGTCTTTAACTGATACATATTCTTCTCAACATACAGCTCAGTGTTAAGGAGCTGACATTAAATGGCAAGCCACAAGAAGGCTGAAAAGGCAGCATCATGAATAGTGAACTCTCTCTTGGTTTCCTTGACACCTGCATAGTGCATACTGCCAACTATGATAAATGGAGCAGAAATATAGACACTTACTAAAAAGATGGAGCAGAAGTTAAAGGCTGGAGTGAGAGACATAGAAAGATGTATGCTTGATCTCACTTGGAAAGAGAAACAAATGGGTAGGGGAGCAAGAGAAGTTGAATGACATCTTGAAGACAGGAAAGGACTGAGGCTGAAGTGGCAGGAGGCCAGCAAGAAGAGCAGATGGGAGGTGGGACAAGTTTATTACCAAAGAGGCCATTGGATGGTAACAGTGCACATACTGCTAGAGAAACAGATGAGGTGAGCTGATCATTTTTCTGAATTCTATCTGAACGAGTCTCCTACTTAGATTCCTCATTTCTTGAACCTGGTATACTTTTTGGGAAACTTCCCTGGCAGATGGAAGAAAACTGTGCCATGTGACGCTCAGAAAAGCGATCATCAGAAAGACAGCAAAGCAGGAGGGGGGAGTTGAGCTGTGTTCCAGAATATTTGAACTTGTGATCCAGAATATTTTTGTAACTGGGAAGCATAGTGTTTGTAATTCTGAACTATTGCCCCTGGAAGAGAAAAGTGACATTAGAGAAGCATATTTTAATAAAGCTGAATTGGCCAGAACCGTTCTTCCCTTACTGTAGGAGTGGAGAAAATATTGTTTGGCTTGATAGTGGCCACTATTGTCTTACAAATCTTGTGTAAATTGACAGATGAGTGAGTCTGACCTGATGCTGGGAAAAAAAACCAACAAACCAGCTGACCTTGTAAAAGCCCCAAAGAGCAGAAGAAATGATGTTTTGCCTGCAGGGCTCATTAATTAGTTGAATTTCTCATCTAATCCTTCTGGGTCAGCTGTGTTGCTTAGTCTACTCCAGAAGGGACAGGCTTGTAGAAGCCATCCTGACAGGTATCTTCAAGATGCAATACGCAGGCATAAACTGTGTAAGCATTCAGCAAGGTAAATGCTACAACTTCTGTCCTTGCATGTTAATGAAGGTGTAGAAGTAAGGGCTTATTTTCATTTGGATAGTTACAGCAAGCCTTTTGGATTATCTGATTTGAGATTAAAATAAACCTTGGACCAATCTTTGGAAAAATGTTTCACTTAGTTTCTTTTCTTCTTTACTCAGCTACCACATCTAACTCCCATCTGTACTAATTGTTGTTTTAATAAATCAGCAAAAACAAGTAGTTCCAACAATGTAGTAGTGTGTGATAGCTCATAGTATCTCTGATACTACAGTCTAGAAAAGTGTTTTAAAATATTGACATATTAGTAGCAATTATTTAATTCTATCCTATGTTTTATTTTGATCACAACAAGGGTAAGGACTAAATTTTGCTCTGCACTGCACCCTATTCCCATGCCTTGTATGAAGTTTGCTTGTATGCCTGCATAGTTGAAGGTAAAAGTGATCTGTCACCTTGACAGAGTTTGAGGGATCTGCAGTGCTTTAGGGGGTGTGATTCCAGGACAATGCTAGTTTCATGCCTTCTCAGCAATAAAGCCATTCTTGGTGTTAAGGATAATAAAAGTTGCCTGTTCTCTTACGAGCACTTGAAGAGGCAGAATGCACTCCAGCCTCTTGCTCCAACTCATGCAGAGGCAACAACCACAGAAGCTTTTGATGCATCAATATTAGTAAAATTTAAAACAATGGGCTGTTTTAAGGAGCTTTGGGTTTCCTTTCAATCTGAGTAAGTGCTCTGCCTTCCTCGCTGTCTCTGTGCTTAACTGCCTTGTTTTCTGGCAATAGTAATATCATTTCGTGTTAACGTGATGCTATTTATGCCTGTAAATCTTCAAAACTGTGTGAGTGAGAAAAAGATAGAGAATCACTACTCATTGCAATCACCTCTAGGGAGAAATGCAGCATTTGTTCAACAGCAAAGAATAAACTTACCTGGAAGTTCAGGACAATTAAAGTATAAGGCAGCAGTTTTAAATTCTGTATGCTATGTAAAAGCATATTCTGCTTTAGGATATACTATTTGGGACAAAAAGAGGGACACTCTCCCACCTCCTTCTTCATGTTTGCTACCCCAGATTACTTCTGTGTATACAAATAAACACGTGCATAACCCCCTTCACAATGAAGTTTCTTGTATTTGAGATTGAGGCCTATTTTGTTAGCCTGAGTATTTGAGAGCAAGAGAGGGCCAAGAAGACAGATATAATGTGTAAGTGCACACACACACACACACACACGTGTATATATATATATAATGTAAAGCCAGACTAAAGCCAGTGTCTACAGAACCATGTCACTGTAATTTTTTTCCTTGCTGTTTAAAGCCCTAGCCTGTATTATAGCTGGCTTAAGTCCTGTCGTAACACAAGTTTGATCTAGAGGTTTCAGCTTGTGAAGGTTTTTTCGTGTCATTTCTAACTTTTAAATCAGAGGATATTAATTTTGAAGGAATTAGCAGGAAATTTCCTCCTAGTGCAATGAAATGGCATGAGTTAGCCAGCCTAGCTGCTAAAGGTTTTCTAATGAAAACTAGGGAGATATGAAATTTCCCTGATAAAAGGCTCTATAGGTTTCATCTGCTGTATTAAATACCAGCCTAAAAAGGACGGCGGGAGTCACAAATGGTTGACTAGATATGATCTACTTTTACATTCCAGGGACACTCCTTTACGCTCCAAACAAAGCCTGAAAATCTGGAGGGTTGGGACTGTTTTCTTCCTTGAGGCTGGCGAGCTCCTTAAAAGTCTCGATCGCTTTTTCTTGTAATTTATTGTTATTCTCCTAGCCGGCTCCTTTTCGGATGCCATGCGAGGGTGTCAGGCTGTGGCGTGGCCAGGTGTTTGTGTGACCGCCATCCCCGCAGGGCCGGCGGAGGGGGGGGACACCAGGAGGTGTTGAGTGCTGAATGTTAAGCTCGTTCCTTTGTATGGCTTAGAAATCTCTGTTGTCCGGAATTGTACAGATAAGGCCAGGCCCATTTGCTTCATTGTCAGGCAATGTAGCTGAATAGAAATGCAAATGTGACATAAGGGGACTGCGCTGGGGAGGCGTTTGCTGTTACCTCCTCTAACAGCGCTCCTGGCTGTTGGAAAATTCCTGCAGAATCCAAGGGGTGGGGGGGGGGGGGGAGTGTATTTTTTTAATTTTTTTTTTTTTAATCATTACCTATAGGTTCTAAGGAAGAGTCTCCTAAAGAAAATGCCTCTCCCTTGCAGATGCTTTTATTTTTATGCAGTGGAACGGCTCGGTTTTAACTCCCTTATCAAGAGCTGCATGCACTGCCCAGACTAAATTGGGAGCATCTCCACACTGTTTGACAAATAGATTTTTTGTAAACTGATTTAGCCTTTTCATTGTTTGCATTTCATTATATAGCAGACTTCATGTCACAAAATCGGTATTCATTCAAAATAGAGAATTTAGAGATAGGACTGTAGCCAGATAAAAAAATATTGCACAGCTCAGGTCTATTAACCATAGAATAATAGCAAGTCAGTGATCCAAGGGGTAGTTCTTCTGCAGGGAAGGGCTAACATAACTGAGGTCAGGAGTCAGACCTCAGGACTTCAAATGTGGCTGTCACCAGATTCACAAGTAAATCTACTGGGAAAACAGGGAGAATGAAGGGACCTTGCAGGATAAGGAGAGAGAAAGGCAGCCCAGCTCTTTCATCTTAAATCTGAGGCTTCTCAGTGGATGAAGAATAAAAGTCCGATTTGTTTAAGTGCTTCACTTTATTCAAAAACTCCAAGTTGCATCTTCCAAAGCATGATGCAAGGATCTAACTCAATCAGGTTTAGAGAATTTATTTAGAAAAATAACATTAAAAGAGAGCCGATTCTTGTTTTTCTGCCAAATTCATTATTGAATAAAAGACTGTTAGCATTCTGAAAATATGTGTACTAAATGCAAACAGTGCTAAAGAATGCAGATACGGCCTTTAATAACACTGGAGAATTTTATGCTAATACCTTGGGAGCAGATAATCTGAAGTTGGAGTAAACAGGTCAGTAGGAAGACTGAGTTGCAACTTTTCCTTTTGATATTTTATGTTTTAAAGCCTTTCCAAATTTTTAAGCCTATTGTTTCCTTGACAATAATAGAGAAATTTTTATCTGTCTCTTAACAGTCACATTATAATGGTTGTATGAAGAAATTGCTTTAGATTTCCTTGCTGTAACAGCTCCCTGGCATTATCCTCCAGCTTATAAACTGCAGCTGCTTTGGACTTAGTCCTGGAAGGGTTCAAGGCAGGTAACAGCAAGGGTGTTCCCCAGGAAATCAGTATTTCATTGGGTACTATTGTTTGAACTCAGGCTCAGATAAGTTGTAACCATATTATTCTGGGTTACCTGGTCAGTAAAGATACTGCATTATGGCACAAGTGTTAGATCTGTTTCCTAGATGCACAAAAATGGATGTACTTTCAGGAATTAGGTAATCAGGAATCTGTTGTACAGTGTTAAAGCATTGTAGGTAATCAGGAATCTGTTCTGCAGTGCTAAAGTATTGAGTGGGGGGGGTGTGCTGCTCAAGTCAAGGTGCATTTGTTTGAGAAACGAATGTAAAATCTGACTGCCAGCTGGAAGCCCTGTAAGCTTGGAGGGACAAAATTAATAAAGTGGCTTCTAACTAGAATGAAAGATGGAGACACTTCTGTATGCATGTGTTGGTTCAGCTTACTTTCTTGCCACCTATTTTTTGTGTGGGAAGATATGTAGGTAACCAAGAGCCTATAATGTAATACATTTCCATGTGGTTTGTGTAGGTACATGCACACACACAGACACATATCTGCAGTAATTGAACCAAATTGTTTGTGATACAAGTGTCAGAAGTGCAGTAAGTCTAGAGGCTGAATTTTCTGGATCAATTCACACCTTGAGTGACTGCTTTAGAAACAAAATATTGACTGGATCTGCTTAAAAGTCATACTGCTATTTTATTGCTTTATTCAGCATAATCAGAATCAAATAATTATCATTCTTACTTTTCCTTTTTTATCTGTGAAAGACAGAAATTTATGTTTTAGGCACGTTAAACTCAATTTCTGGAAATGTAACACCTGAAATGGGGGCAGAGCTGGTGGGGGGGAAAAGCAGCCTAATATAATAACTGAAATTGGCATGTTTCTTGAAAAATAAGATATAAATTCAAATTTATAAGTAAAAGAAAGTAAAATAATTAAGCTGAAAGAGCATGTGCATAGTGTTTACACCTCAACTATTATACGTGGAGCTAAATCTATTGATTTGAGATTGAATAATTGAACAGGGCTAACTGTCTGGTCAATAAAAGTGAAGCTGCTATAGGACAGAAACAGAGCTGGTAATAGAAGGCTTCAGCTGCAGAAGGATGTCATTATGATTATATGCTGTCATTTGAACATACTTACTAATAGAGCAAGAAAAAAAGGTTTTAATTTTATTAATGTAATGTAACACAGGTATTTTTGTTAAAAATGTGACTCTTCTGTATTGTACTAATGATATTAATGTTCCCTTAAATGTTATGTACAAGTTTACTGGAGATAGCAGGATTGCTGCACTTGTGTTGGTGTGCACTGGCATCTTCTCGGTGGGCATTCTAAACCTCCTACCCCCCACTAAGGGGAAAGTTACCATCTGGAAGCTGTATATCCATGATAACCTTTCCTTTAAGTCTCTTCATCTTAATGGTTGGGAGAAGTACAAGGAGTTCTCAATGTCTTCCTGTGCCCACAAGTGTGTGTCCAAGGAATCATGTAACCTGGAGTCTAAATATGCCTCTAAACAAAGTTTACATTTTTGAGTGCTCAGTCAGTCAGCTGATGCAGGCTTTTAAAAAGGCATGTATACTGAAACAAAAATCAGAACTCTGTTACTACAGGGACAGAGTTCAGTGGCCTTCATGGAAGCCTCTACCTATTTTAGATCTGGGTGTCTAGAGATAAGGGTAGCTATTACTTTATGGGGAGGAAGGATTTGTTTACTCTTGAGCATCTGAACTCAGCCTTTGTTACCAGTGGTTTCAGAGCTGTTAATTTCCCATGGTGAAAGCTCTTTTCACCGGCACAATGAGGTTATCCTGAGCTGAGGACATTTCACTAGTCTCATTTGTCTCCAGTATTAATTCTGTGCCAAATTCTTGCTTCCTAGGTCAGATGTTAGAAGAGAGAGAATCTCACCTCGATCTTGGAAAGAACAGTTATAGGCTGCTTTATTATATTGAATCGTTCCTTAATAGTTATGGATAACAGGACAACCATGTAGAAAGTCCCTGTTTGTGGTTTTCAGTAGTTAAAACAGATGCTTTACTGAAGTTGGTATTTATTGTAGCTGATCTGTGTTTAATTTAGTGTTCCTTGCACCTTTAAAATGTGCAAGCCCTTTAATGCGTTGTTTTAAAAAGCATGCATTAGATGTCAGACAACATAAAGACAGCATGTAGAGATAACTCTGACGTAAGTGATAGTTCCAGTCATCTAGTGTATGGATAAAAGATTTCCAAGGCTTATGTTACTTGGCAGTTCAACATGATCTAACTGTTTGTTAATCAGAGAACATGTGAAGAACAAAGGATGGAGAACAAAAATGTTGAAAAAAAGTGTTGTATAGCTAGAAGATGTACAGTGGGACAGGTAATATGGGGGTAGGATTGGATAAAGCAGTCATGGAAACAATGAGCCATAAGAGGGCAAAATTTGTTTCACTTTGTTTCTTGTGACTTGAGTTTGTTGGTAAAGGGGATAACATTTTGTATTCAGGCAGAGAGCATGTTCTGTAAATCTCTTCAGTTACCCGTTGCCTGGGTGTCGCAATAGATTAAGTCGCTGTGTGATGATATGACACCGCCATCACTCGTCTTCCTGGGATATTGCTGGAGGCAACAACAAACCTGTGTCTTTGGCACATGTGAAGGAATTTAGTGCTTGAGGGGTTAAATTACACAGGCTCCCCTGTGGATCAGCTTATGCTTGGACAGTAATAATAGCAATAACATTAATAATAAAAATGCCAGAGCGAAGGCAGTGGAGAGGGAGCAGGGGGAGAAAAAGGCAGAAGAGTGATGGAAGGTGGGCTGGGACTGTCGGGGGTGGGGGCAGGCAGGCTGGAGGATGCGTTCCGTACAGCAGGTGTCCCGGCTCCACGTCAGATGTCGTAGGAGCCTCTGCGACAGGGACGTGCACAAATAGACGGCACAAAAGCTTTGAGGGTGGTTGGTGGCTCTGTGCGTGTCTGCGCTCTCGCTTGAAGCCATGATATCCTAGGGCAGTGTAACAAGCAATTCATGTCAGCTCACAGTAAAGATTATTGGTGTTTTCACTGGGGAAATATTTATGCTCCATCTTCTTCTATTTTTAGCGCTCTGAGCTTGCAGTAAGGTAGAAGGGCAGGTGGGGGAGAGGAGAGAGACCCATTGAGGGATGTGTCTCATCCCTCAATTAGATGGAGCTAAACCCCTAATCTTGCTTAGGAATAGCTGCTGATGCTAAGTTTTGTTCTTTCCCTTCTGGTTTAGTGGGATATTACATTTCACTGCAGTATAGGTGATGGAATGGGATGTCAACTGGTATGTTTTGATTCTAATAGAAAGCATAAATGCATTTTAACGAAGGCACTTTTACATAGGTGAGGCCTCAAAAAAAAAAACAAAAACCCACCACCAAAAGGTAATGTANCAGAATAAAGGGTTGGGTTTTTAGGTTTGTTTTTTTTTTTTTTTTTTTAATTCCTGGATAGAGAAGCCATCACAGTAAAAGACAGCAATTTATTGCATTGCTGGGAAAAAAACAAAACAAAAAACAACAAACAAAAAGAGAAACAGGAATTTGTTCTCTTTCAGATTTGTTGTTTATCATAATAATCCTTCTAGTGAAAGGGGCTAATTTACTCTTTCTATAGGAATATTTTAAGTGTGATTATCATAATATCACAGCTGCTGAAAAGGTCTAAAATAGGGCATTGACCTTGAACGTGTTCCTGCGTTTAGTATGTGGTGCTTAACATTCAAGAAACAATACAACTGCAACTCATTTATTAATGTATAATCTCAAAATGTTAACTCTTGCTCTGTAAATACATGCCACAAGGATTGTAGAAAGCTTGCAGTATCCCATGAAGTACATGTGGTATTTTATCAGTGTAAATATGTATAAGATTTTCAAGATTTCTGCTGGGAATACTCCATAACTAAAGTAAGTTTTCCCTTTGGTACTGCACTAGTTTATGATTTAATTTTTACTGACATTCCACCAGTCATATTATTAGCTTCACAAAATGAAAGTGAAATAATCCTGTATTAATTAAACAGAGCAACTGAATTCCCTCAGTCATCTTATCCTTGGCTGTCTGAGACAGTAATGTACTTCAGTTTCTCTGAAGAAACTTAAACTAAAAAAAGAGCTTGGGGTAATAGTGAGATATCCATACTGAAGTGTGTGCCTGAACTATCTTCAGGGAGGAGACCTTTTTTGGTGGGTGACAGGCAATGTGCATGCGGCTCCCTTCTTCTGGTGGGTTTTTTGGTTTTGTTTTTCTTTTTCTCTTTTTTTTTTTTCCTTTCATTTTGTCAGAGGCTTTGGAAAAGGTGTTTCGTCAAGAGAATATTTATTTATAGCAGTGTGAACAGATTCTATTCTGTACCAGTGAAAGCAGTCATTTAAATACCCATACCCATGCCCTTGAAAATAAAACAAGGAGAAAATATGGAGTATTTATTTGAGACCAGATAAATTGAATGTAGTTCAGTAACATGGTAAGGCAATTGCTGTTATTTCACAGAAACATTTTTTATATGCTGGGATTGAATGTAGCAGCAAAAGCTAAAAGCCTTGCTCCATGTATTTGTGAACACACTGTGGAAAAGTTCTAAGGAGCATCAGAGATTGTGTTGTGTGAGCTTTCTCCCCTAAGATCAAAACAAAGAGTAATTAATGCTAAATACAGAGTGAAGTAGCAGATGGCTTTCAAATAATAACTTGATAGCGTTTGTCCAACTATGTACAAACAGGTGAGCAGAATTGGGAACTTTTGAGGCTTTAGTTTTTTTAATTCATTAGCAGCATATCCAGGGTTGAGTGCCTTCCAATGAGAAGCACAAAAGAGAAGTAGACAGTGGCAATACTGTTCTAATGTTAATATCATCGTAGCATTGAGTGAGATCACATCTGAGCTGTGTTTCTTTAATGAGTGATTATGAATAAAGAGAAGGTCACATATTTGATGACCCTCCGGTATTTATTTCAAACTCTTAACAATACAGTATTTTCCAGCTGGACTTTGATTAAGGCTCCATGGTGTATTGCAAATCTTTATCTAAAGTATGCTTATTCCCAAATAAATCCTCGGCAGCTACCAGACTTTCATATTCTTGCAGCTTCCCTGCTGGCTTGAGCTTGTCGCTCCTTTAGGTAAATACACATTTGACACAATGCACTGTGAGGTTTCTGTGAAGTGCCACTGAACCTCACTTCAGTTGCCTTGAGGTGGTTGTGCTTTAAGAATCTGGCTCTTCTGATGCCTTGAAATGTCTGTGGTATTTAGATGTGAAGATGCTTAAAGATGTACTGTTTGGCACACAGATGCACAGAGAGACATGGAAATGTAGGTGCTGCTCAGCAATGCCCCTTGTACAGGCACTCCTGACGATTTTTTCCTTCCCCTCTCTTGATTCCATTACCACTGTTTTGTATAGACTCCTTGTGGTAAGATTTTGCACTGTACATTTTGAGAAGTTATTGCAGATGTGTGTTTGCATGCATGTTCTTACTGTGTATTCCCTGATAAAATTCAGTAAACTGGTACCTGGATTGCTTTTTCCCCCCCTCCACTCCTGCTTTTATTTATTTCTACAGAAGAGCTTAAAATGAAGCTACAGTTAGCCCCAGTTTATTTGCTGCAGTAATCTCTTTCTTTTTTTTTTTTTTTTTTTTTTTTCACTTTCCCCAAACTGATCTGTAACTGTGAAACCCAAGTTCAAGAATGTAGCTGGAATTCCAGGCCCCAGTCTGGTGGAGGTGACACTNCTTATCTTCTTTTTTTTTTTTTTTTCACTTTCCCCAAACTGATCTGTAACTGTGAAACCCAAGTTCAAGAATGTAGCTGGAATTCCAGGCCCCAGTCTGGTGGAGGTGACACTTTCAGTCCCTGGGGGGAAGAAGCCAACTGCTTTGTTTATCAACATGCAAAGTACAGCACAGTATTTCTGGTTCTCCAAGAGGCAGCACTGGCAGGGCAGAGAGCCGCTTGCTTGGATGAAAGATGCTTGATAGAGAACTAGTGACGGCTCACAGGGGGAGAGGAAAAATGCATTATTTGGGGGTGTAGAGGAGGGTGGGGGACAACAAGCTCACAAGGCAGTGGCAACATTGTGAAATGTGAAAACGAGGGCTTACAGGAAGACAGACCATGACAGAAGACCATCGCGTTTCAGCCCCTGAATATAAAATCTTAGGAGATAATGAACAGAAGTAGGAATGAAGGTAACCTGTGCTTTGGTAAGTTTCAAAATGGATTAGCTGTCAGATTTTCAGGAGGGTGTATTCCAATGAATGTAATAGAGAAAAGTGACCATATCAAATCACACATATACAGGGAGTCATTTATGGCTGATTTTTTTATAAGAAAAAGACAGATACAGGCAAATATTTGAAAGCATTTTGGGAATAAAAAATATTGAAAAATAGACATTTTGGGTATAAATCTATAAACAGACATACTCTTATATACTTATAAATCTATGCACAGAGATACTCAGTACAAACAATATATTTGTATTTGCATGTTTTACCCATGTGCACATGTAAATCAGTTTGTAGTAATTGTATTTTGAGTTTATATAGTCATACAGGTAACTATACATGAAGACATCCTGTTCAAGTTCTGATTTGATTTCAAAATCTACATTTATCAAATTGTTACTTAAAGAGGGTGTTCTAACAGAGGAACATGATTTAATGCCTCCTATTTTAAAATTTGGTAAAAACAGATTTTTTTTTTGTCCCTGATGTTTCTACAGAGTACTTAAATTTTACTCTACATTTCAGAGCTTTTTAATTCACTGCTCACAAGCAAATTTACATCTTAATTACAGAGTTCACATTTAACAATATAGACAGCATAATGCTACTGGTAATTAAGCTTTTACTACCTGCTTTTATACAGTAGTCTGAGCTGTAGTTTTGCTGTGTGAGTCCTGATTCCTAAAATTGCAAGTGTTTATACTGGGTTTGTAGGAAGCAGGCCCAGTCTTCACGTAAGGTTAAGTACAGAATGCTGGAATCTCTTTGCTGTAAACATACACAAACATATCTGTTGAACCTATATATCTTGAAATTTGGTTCTGTTGCTGTATATTTTTTGGTAAAATGCTGTGAAACGGATCTGGAGAGGACATTTCTGTGAATAGTATTACTGCATTCTGAGGGTTCACACTGATTTGTTTTGATCTAAAAGACTGCCATTTGCATCGTGTTAGGGCTCCAGTCACAAAAGATTTTATAAGAGTTGAGCTGCATTCTAAGAAATTATTGTCTTCCCAGTGTCGGTTTGGGTTTTTTCTGGACAGAAACAGCCTGCATCTGTTTTCACTGGTAGGGACAGAAATGCTTTGAACCTGGAAAATATGTATGGTGCCTTAGTTGTAGTATTAGGTAAAGGTGGTAGCTTTTGAGAAAAAAAAATTCATCCCATATTCATTACGGATACTTTCAAAACAGGATATGTGTTTCAGTGCAAACAGTGTCTCTAATGTCCCTAAATTTTAGTACATTCTTTGTGTTGGAACAAGTTTAATCAGGAATCTTTCATACCCCAGAGAACAACTCTGAGCTGGCTGTAAGCAGTGTTTTGCTGGAACCGGGCTTGGTGATGTTTATGCAGGCGTGCCTACAGGGGTATGTGTTTATTGCCCTTTTTAGTTCAGCAAAACTTACTTTACAAAAAAACCCAAACCCCCAAACACTGCAGAGGTCTAGGCACCCTCCCAGATTTACCAATGCAGAGCTACTCCAGTGCAGCCCTTATCTCATTAAAATGAGGCAGGCTGAGTTGGTCCACTCTAATCCCTGCACGCTAACAGAGGAAATTGATCAGTTCTGGATCTTTTCTTTCTCATTTCTAAATATACACATCTAAACATACAAATACTCGCATAAGGGCATATGATATATATATATATATATATATATATATATATAC
>VXAX01005358.1:480213-648528 GCA_013399835.1 Leptocoma aspasia | reverse complement strand
CCCCCCGCCCAAGCCAGCTAGATAAGAAACAGTTCAAAGTCCTGTAGATGTAGAGATGCTGGAGAGTGAAATGAAAAAGTCATACTTAAAATGTACTGCTAGCTTGTTCCCAAGCATTTCTGAAATTCCTTCCCATACAAAGATGCCAGGATGGGTGGGGAGGAGGTGACTTGTTTTATTCAGTCCATTCTTACCTGTGGTATTGCTGCTCTTTCCCCCTTCCGCTCTGTTTCTGGCTTTGTTTCTAGAGCTGTTTTTGGAAGAAACACTTTTTTCAATCTTACACATGAATATTTTTAAGGAAATACAAAACAGGAAAATCTTGGAAAAACAGTAGTTAACTAAAAAGGTGAAATCATACTCTTTTATGTATGCTTTGCAGGGTACTACTGGCAGTTTGTATAGTTTTCCATATACTGAAAATGTAAGAGAAAGAATCAAGCAATTTTCTGTATATTCTTTATTTACTTTTAAATACTTTTTTTTCTGTCTTCAAATTGGCTGTAGGATTTGGTTCCTGTCTTTGTGAAGGATGAATGCCAGTGTCACTTTAAGTTGGTATTTTATTGCTTTAGGTGGACTGTGAAATACTCGATTGGCAAGTATTAATGCTAAAATAATTTTCAGAGGGATTAATTTCAGCAAGTCTGTGAGGCTTTCTCCTGCACAATTATTTTTTCACTTTTAAGGGGAAAAAAAGGAAAAGCATCTAGTTAAAAAAAGTGCTAAAACTCACCTGCTATCTAAAGTAGATTCAGCGTGCATTTCCAAAGCAAATGCCCATATATTGCCAGCAAAATTATCCTTGAAGAATGGTAAAATTCTTACATCAAAAAGTGGATTTTTTTTTTTCATCCATTACCATGGTAGTTTAATGCTCTGTGAATGCAAGTTTTTCTCTACTGAGTTATATTGGCTTTCCAATCAGTGAAAGAATTCCCTGGCAGCGTTCTCATAGCAGCCGCCACCATGGTGGGACAGACGAGATCTTCCAAAGTGGCACGAAATGCCACGTCTGCAGCCAGCTGTTCCCCTCAGCACTAAAGGGGTGACACTGGGATTCCCCGTAGCTCAGTGACATCCAGGGACACCCCGTCGCTCTCCTGGCAGGAGCCGCTCGGGCCCAGTTGGCGCTGGGCGATATCAAGGGCGCGGAGCGGCCGCCGCCACCGCGGGTGGCTGACATTGGCATGAATGACACCTGTCCCATCAATCACCAGGCCCTGGTGTCACAGATGGAGAAACAACAATCGGCCGCATTACCCGGCGCTGCACACTTGGCTTAATTCGGCTCATTGTTCTCCCACAAATCTCGAGGATGGCTGGTTCTGCGCCGGGAGCCCAGGCAGAGGCGCCGGATGGGCTCAGGTGGTGGCACGGGCCTGGCCTTTGCTGCTCCATCCGAGGTACTCGGGGAAAGGGGCCGGTGGGAAGGAGCCTCCACGCTGGGGCTGGAGCTCCAGCTTCCAAGGAAGGCTGTAATTAATCAAAGAGCCGAAAGTCAGGATTTCTCCTGGCGTTCCAGAAGTTTTCATTTAGCAAGCTGAGAGCGCACAGCCAGGTTAACGTTTAACTCTTCAAATACCCGGGAATGCACTGTCACCCTGAGGAGAATGGAGGGGATGCTGTGCCCGTTTCCTATGGCAGGTGAAATCTTCCAAGCCGTGGCTCTTCTGAAGTAGTTGGTCTGCTATTGTTCCTCAGGAGTTAGCACTGAAAATTCCGTATCTGAGACGCTGAATGAAAAGGAGAGTTGCCGAGAGGATTGTTTGGGGGAGAGTGGGGGATTTTTTGTGTCATTTTTGTGGTGGGTCTTTTAGTGCCAGGTGAAGGCTGGATCATGAGAAATCACTGTCTTGTTCCAGACAAAACCAGTAGAGGTACTTAAATGCCTTCAGACATTGTAACCATTTCCTTTTCTTTTTTTACTTTTTCGCCCTTTGAAAATCAGAGACAGTTCTTGGAGGACAAGAGAAGAGAATAAACAAAAAAACAAAAATTATTTTTTTTACTGGTAAGGCCTGTGTCAGATCTGTTTTGAATGCATTTGAAACCTATTGCTTTCATGCTGTTTTCCAGGTAGTACCAGATAAATACCTTTGAAATATTGAGATGGAAGTGATCATTCTTCACAAAAATTTTCTCATTTTTTCCCTCCCTACATCCTTTTTGTGTTAAGTGCTATGGAGTGACTGTATTTTTGTTATAAGGTAATTCACTGCTGCTGGTTTAGTTACAACTAATGTCAAGCGGAAGACCTGTGACGTGCCAGAAAAAGGCTACAGTGTGCTGAAGACACAGCTTATGTTTGATTGTGTGTAAATACAGTTAGTTAGTTGGGTTTATCTGATAGCCTGGCAGAAAGAGAGAGGAGCAGTACAAACTGTTTTCAGTAACTGTGCTGTTCATACACCTGATAAGATTGAGAGTGCTTTTGAACTACTGATATGCTTTGAATAAGAAAAGAATAATCACATCCATTGGCACCGGCTTATCAGGAATGAAGTAAAATTCCAGCACTTTTACATTAGCAAAAGTAAATGTTTTAGACACTTCGGGCCTTTTTTCCATTTAAATTAAATAGCAGGGTGCTTTTGAGTGTGCTGTAATGAATGGAAGGATTTATTACCTTGACAAAATTACAGGTGAATGTGTTGAGAGAGGAGTACTCGGCAACAATAACAGCTCTTTTGATAAGTGGCTACATCTATTCATGCTTTTGGTACAGAAATGCAGCAATTTCATCCTTTCTTGCTTTGTGAAGTGCAGTGGCTAACTTACAACATGCAGTTCTTCATAGTGTAACATACTTGTGCAATTTGTAATATACTGGCAACACATTTAATATTTGGCACGTAACACGGCTGTTCATAAAATAATGCTTGATCATTTACTGGTGTGTCTGCTGCCTTCAGTTGCTATGTATTTTCATGTTTGAAAAAGAATGTATTTCAGAATATTTGGTGGGAGGTCAAGGTATGATTCATCATTAACTTACCCCAGCAGGCATGAAGCATGCTCAGATGCACTATTTTTTTTCAAAGTTTGCTGATTTGCATTTTTGTACCTTATTTTTGTTTTATTTCTAGGTTGTTTTTCTTTCACATGCCTGCAATTAATTCTGGGATGTTCAGATTTGACAAATGATAGTGCAAGAGCATATTTGATTGATTTTGGATTATTATTGATTACTGTCAATGAGATCACCGTGACACTTTGAAATCAATGATATGTGATTAAACCAAAGCTCCACTGTTCTATACATTAGGTAGCAGTCAGGAATTTAGGAACTGAATGTTCACAAGCTATAAATTGAGATAATGTTCAGATTTAAATAGCACTTTGTTTGGCATTTATTCACCAAACTATGTTTCTTAGGAAAGTTAGTTTTCCCAAGTGCAAGCTTTCAGTAAAAGAAAGGTCATTGATTTAAGGTTTATTAAATTTTAGCTAAAAACAACTGGCTCCATTTGGGTGTAAAATAATTTAAGTACTTACTGCAGGCAACCTTCATGCTTTAGAGCTGTTGCTCAAAGGTTTCATTCTTCTATGAAGATGTCAACTGTAAATATAAAAATGCATCACTGAAAATGTAATGGTTTAAAGATTCTAACTGAAATAAAAATTCCTGCCTGGGGAAAGCACTATAATCAAAATAAAGTAGNATGCCAATTTTATTTATTTATTTATATATTCTCCCCCACAGATGATGATAGTCTATCTTCAGAATCAGCAATACACCTCAGCCTCTAATACAGGCAATATGTAAGCTGCTGCCACCGCCTCTGAAATGCGGTATCCTGGCATTTAAGTCAACTTTATAATCTGGCAAAAACCCTACTTGGCAATATTAAAAGCTAGCTTCTGAAGCACTTTTATTTCTGAAAGCTTTTTATGTCTTTTTGTATCTCTTTAGCATATATTATATTTCTCAGGAGCAGTGGCCTGGATGTACACTTGATGGATGACTGGGGTGGGAATTCTTCCTCCCCCCTTACCCCCTGCCTTTTTTTTTCCCTTCCTAATTTTAAAAAAAGGTGTCATACTTGTGCATTAGGTAATGCTGGAACAGGAATACTGCGGGTGCAGCTGTTTGACAAAATGAATGAGTGGCTTTTGTACCACTCTTAGGTAAGTTAGGAGAGATTTTCCAAGGTAAGAAGGACAGTATGCTGCAAAGGTCTTGCTTGCATCTGTTTGAAGAAATCTTCAGCTTCTACTGATAGTGGACTGATTTGAGGCTAAATGGAAAGAATGCCATTCATTTTAGCAGGTTTTGGACCAGTCTCTATAATTGATTTTAAAAAAATGAATGATTTGGTAGTATTTTAAAATAAATCAGTCAAGAAGTGGAGCCTGTGTCCAAGGACTCCCTGCCAGGATGTGACATTTGCACCAGTATAGGGTTGCCTAAAGGAGTGTGACCAGGAAACACTAAGATTACCCCATAATATTTTCTGTGTGAGCTTAAAAGCAGTGTTGGCATTATGCCCATATCTTCAGCCTTGAGTTGCCTAAAGAGGAGGTAGAAATCCTTCAGATGGAGATGGTAAGACAAAGTGAGACTGACCCCTTTTTTTCTTGGTTTTACATCTGAATTGCAAGTGAGGTTGAAATGCTTAATTTACATAAAGATTGATTTATCTTGGTTTGTTTCTGGTGATGAATTTGGGGTGTAAAGCTGCAACGTGGAATACATATGTCTGCTTGATGCATGTCACCTTTTTATATATATGCAGAAACACCTTGGTGTTCCTATGCAGAATTCAGTAATCACCAAGGGTCATTCAGCGTGTCTTTGCCTATGGGATAAAAAATAAATTTTAATAGATGGAGAATTGCCATGACTGGCCTCCAACCAACATTTTATTTATGAGAAGGTTTGTATAGTGTTTAAGAGATATAAGAACTTGACTTTTGGATAGAAAGCATTTTCTTCTTTGTAGAAAGAAATAGGCCAAGATGGCATAACAGGATAAAGGAGGCAGAGTTTGCTCTTCAAATATTCTGATGCTTGTTTACATTATTTTAGTCATATAAAGAGTACCATAAAGTGGGTGTGAAAGTACCATGTACTACCCTCCATTTTAGAGACCTTTCTAGTGCAAAACTTTTTTGTAGATAACAGTGCCTTCATCTGAGTCTCTTGAGTTGGTAAATATGCACATGATTTTTGTCCCTGATCTCAATGCACGTTTTGCTTCCATGTGTTCACCAAACAAAAGATTTATGTTTTCATTTCGTTTGCTTCCCTTGAGTTTCTTCTTCGGTACAAATGAAGCCATAGGTGGACTTTATGGACTTTTTTTTTAATGCTTGTGTGTAAATTAGTGTTGTGATTAAGAAAAAAACCCTGATTTCTACAACAGTAACATCTTGAATTCCATGTGAAAATATGTTGAAGGAACATTTTGTGTTTGTTTTTTTTTTTTAATAATCTGCAAAAGCCTGTTCCTGTAAAGGTTCTCACAAAAGGATGCATTATCAGCATTCAGTACTTCTGTTAGGGGAAAGCCTATTATTTCATTAGGCACAAAGGAAAAGGTGAGTTACACAGCATATATTTGTAAAGGTTGTGCCCATGACATTTGTCTCTAGGATTTGCTGTCTGGAGAAGAACTCCTAGGAAAGCCTAGGCATGAGGAGTAAATGTAAGCATGTGCACTTAAGCACTGGTTTTAATTTTGAACAGTTGGCATTAGTGGAGTAAGGAAAAGCAAGCAGGAATGTCAGGTCTTTCTTGCCTTTTACAGTTTTTACACAGCAGTTGGGTTTTTGTTTCCACTATAGTGATAAGTTTTTTGTTGGAGCTGGTGAGGATTGTCTGGGAGCGGCACAAACCACAACCCGTCAGCAGCAGGTGTGAACAACATAAAACAGGATTAATGCTGAACCAGAGTGTGCACTAAAAACAGAACCCCTGTCTTGGTTTTACAAGGGCAGTAAGATAGAAGCACTCTTGTCGTGTTTACTAAACAGTGTTTAGTGGACTATGTAAATGCTCTGCTCAGCTGCAAAGGAATAAGTGCAAGAATTATTATGCATTTGAGATTTTTAAAGACACTTTTTCCTCCTTTAAGAGTGTACCTCTGTTACTGTTAAAGCAAAGGCAGAGAGGTAAATGTCAAGGTGTTCAAAGTTAGTCAAAACTGAAGCGGAGGAAAGGGAGGGTGGAACATCAGCATTCAGTGTTTAAACTTTCTTAGTCATTGACATAGAGGAGGAGGTAGATTTTACTGTCTTTTGGAAATTACACCTTTGCAATTTAGGGTTTAATGTCTGCTTCTTTCTTCTGTACACATCTCCTTTTAAAAGGCAGCTTTTCCATTCCTTTGTGTGTGCATATTTGGGAGCTGTTAAAACCGTGTATTTATTATATCCATTACATTCAACATCAACATCTGCCTTCATTTATGCTCTGTTTTATAAGTATTTTTCTCTTTCCCATGGTTCCTGGAACAGATTTGAGAAGAGATTGGAATATATCAAGCTGCATTTACACTATATGCATAGTTTCATTTGAAAAATAAGAAGACAACAAAAGAAAAGCAAAAAAAAAAAAAATCCAAATCCAAAACACCCTCAGCAAAAAACCTCTAAACAAAATAAACAACCTCTAACAAAAAAAAAAAAAAAAACAAACTCTCAATTCCAAACCCCTCCAAAACCAAAACACTAACCCACAAAAACCACAACTCTTTTTTCCTGAACTGGTAAGCATTTTCGTAAGTTCTGCAAACTCAACCTTAGGAAAAATCATCAGGTGTGTTTCCAGAGCTCTGAGGAAAATCTGATCTTTTTGAAAATCAACTTCATGGTATTTATAGCAAGTTCAGTTTAAATATAATTATGTCTTCTTTCCTATGATGTACTTAGGGGATTGGGATTGACAATTTTCTCATAGAACAGAATGAAGTTTTTTTAATCATTCAATCTCCTTTCATCACCCTAATTGCTTGCAAGTTGCCAGGTTATAGAGATATATTTACCCATGCACTTTTTTTTGTTGGTTTGTTTGCTTTGTTTTTTTTTTTATTCTGGAATGCTTTTATGGACCTTAGCTGCTTTTGTAGGGTCCAGACCATGTCTTCACAGACACCTCTGCAACTCAATGCCTTTTGCTTCAGGATGTCCCTATACATCTCTTTAGAGAGGTACAGGTCTGGTTTTTGAGGGGAAACTTTGGGGTAGGATGAGAGCTTTGCTTATGCATGTTGACCACAAGGCAATGGCAAGCATTACCCAAGCAGGAAGATTGCATTCAGAGCTTAAATCTGAAGAGAATTGAGTAGGTTTGTTTGAGAGTAGAAAATAGTCCAGAATTAATCTATTTTCTAAAATACCTGAAGTAGTCACTTTACCTTATTAATTAGTGGATTTAAATCCATCATTAAAAGCAATTGCTTTAATACCTACACTGTGAAAATATACCTAAAACCTTATAAAATTAATTATTTCATTCTTTTTTATTGCATTTCCTGCCCTCCACAGAGTTAAGTACACAGTTTCAGTGCTAAGAATATACATGATTGTTTCAACAATGAGTTTTGATAATGAAAATAGAAGGCTTGGGAAATCCTAATTTTCCAATGTATTCATTCATTATCAGTAGTGAAACAAGCTTACCAACATAATATACATTTTGAATCCAAGTGTGGTTCTGTGATTGCTGCTCCAATAATGTGTGTGTTACTGTTGTGGCAACCTGGTGGTGGCTCAGAGGTTTATTTTTAAGGAGGGTGTTCCTACATGTTCAGAGTTCTGTTCATCTGTTGTTGTAGAGAAAACAGCTTATATCATTGTGGTGAAATCATGACTTGTGTGATAGCATTTGTAAAGTGCACTGCTTTTACTGGCTCTCTGTGATGTTGTAAACTGGTTACTATAGCTCAAAATGTTGCTCTGTAGCTGGTAGTACATAGTTCACCATTTCCAGAATTTGCTGGTCCCAAAATCTGTGGAATAGGTTTATGAGTTTGTATGTATGATCCCTGGGTTGTTTGACCTTTTTATTTTTTTCTGCTCTCTTTCTTTTTTTTTTCCCCTCAGAGGTGGTAATATAAAACCTTGAAGTTCAGGATTTTCAGTTAGGACATGTAAGCATACAGAAGTTGTGCTGCTTATCCAAAGTTTATCCTAAGTGCTTAACCTCTTTGGCCTTAGAATCAGTCTGGGTATCCCATAAAAGCAGTCTGTCCCTTGAGGTTTTCTGTAATTCCTGGCTTCTGCCAGGTCAGAAATAAACAAAAATAGACTTTTTGATAATGCTGCTATGTCTTCTCCCTGGGCCAGATGAAACTAGATACTGTATTATTATGTTTATTATTATTTGAGTCCCTAATGAGTATGTTTAAATCCCTGAAGAGATAAGTTCTTGTTTGTTTCAGGTTTCCTTTGCCAGTTTGGACCAGTTTTCATTTACCCATGCAGGTTTGTTTACAGTCAGTTTCTCTTTCCAGTTATACCAGTATGCTCAGGGAAGCAGAATATCATAAAGGACATGTCTCAACTCACACTTTTCCTTTTGTCTTCAACATCGTGGAATTGCTTATTCTGATTAAAAAAAAAAATCAAGAAAACCAAAATTATTTTCTGACTCAGTAGTTGAGTGTAATTGCCAATCCATTCCATACAATGTACCCAGCTAATACTTAATATCTGTATTAAGGAAGTGTAGAGGCCCTTGTCATGCTACTGTGTTTGGTGTACAATGTGTAAATATGTAGGTAATTCCTATTCAAGGACTTTGCTGACTACAAATACAAGAAATTCATGAAAGCTGCAGAAAAGGGCATGACATACTTTTCTAATGTGGCAGGTACAACCACACTCTCTGTGTGTGCATATATAGTTGCATAAAATCTCTGTGTGTGATGTTTTATCTTTCATTTAAGCACACCAAGAAAGGCTAGCAAGGGAGTAAGGGCTGTTTTATTGTAGATCAGCAGAAATCTCCCTGCTGTTTGAGGGAGAGATGGGTGGTTTCATCTACATCAGCTCAGAGAAGGTGAAGTTAATGAGAAGGAGGTAGAAGGAAAAGCGCTGTGGAAGGAAGTCAGACCAGGGAATAACACAGGCTGCTGGTGTTGACATAGCACAAGGGGTGGGTAAAGAGGTTGGAGAGACAAATCTGGATAGTACAGGATTGCACAGAGCATCTGACTGACTGGTTACATTTAATACTTTTTTGCAATACGATTTTTAAAAATTGTCCTTTTTACATGCTATATCAGTTGCCTGCTGACTTGAAAAAGAAAATGAAGTTAATTGCTTCTGCTTATTTGGACAGCAGTACATTTTGTATAAAAAGGGCAACTTCTGTGGTGCAGTGATACTGGTGCCCGTCAAACTCTGCCAGATGTGTTGCCAGATTTCTTTCTTTCTCATTTATATTCTTGTTCAAAACATATATTATAATTTTGGGTGTCTTCTTCGGTGTGTTTTGCCTAGTGTTTCATAGAGGAAAGCATCACCCAAAATCGTTAATTTTTGCAGTCAAAGACAGACCTACTGTCTGCCTCAGCTTTTGTTTGCATTTTCCCTAGCAGTGTCAAATATTTTGTAATAAACTTAGTAGTTCTATATATCTCTTGGGTAGAAGACATTCAGTCAAAAGCCATAACCAGTGATGGAAACTGAGGCTTTTCACTGTAGATATACTAGATTTTAAGAATTCATCTAAAAACTGTGACCATGTACTAGAAGACATATAGATTTATATATAAAAAATGAGACCAATTACCCGTGAAATAGTTGAGGTATTTGGAAACTGAAGGAGAATCAAAATTTTTGTGAAGTCATGAGTTTAAGATCTTCCTAAGATTACAGGCCTGTTTTGTTTTATATACAGCACTCAGGGGCTTGCTGGAGAATAGAGATGGACTTTTCTCCTTTAAGGGGAGAGAGAGGGAAAATGCACCTTCCACACTCTTTAAGTAAATTTCATTTTGGTTAAGAAAGCAAATAAGCATCTGGTCATTTATTTAGCTAGTTCCCACAGTATTGTGTGTAAAGGGTTTTTTCCCTCTGCGTGCTGCTTTCTGCTACACTGATGATAATGTACCTGGAAGGAAAAGGCAGCCCAGGCTGAGGCAGGCAGCGTCAGACAGGGCGGGCTGCCATCTGTCCCACCTGCTGCATTCATGTGTCCATCTGCTTACTGCAATAGCTCATTGCGGGCTTCGGCAGAGCAACGCTCAGCCTGAAAAGAAGGCAGTGTGAATTATTTAGGTAGCTAGTGTAAATAAAGAGAGAGGGGGAGAGGAGCAAAGGAGGGGAGTTGTGAGGAGGAGAAAGCGCTCTCTTACTCCTAGATGCTTTGGAATGTGTTAATGCATGAGAGCATTTGATTTGCATATAGATTTAGATGTATAGATCATTGTGAAGATTACAAGCCAATGAGTTTTATCTAGATTTAGATAGCTCTCAGCCCGGTTTGCACATAAAATATAGCCAGTTTCAGGAGGAGAATCTTTGGGGACTTTAAACCTAAGTGAAACTGATGAAATGTAATGCTTTTAGGTATTAATTTAGCAGAAATAAAATATTTCCTTTAAGGGCTTTCTGTGCCCTTTGTTAACCAAGAATTTATAACTGCTTTGCATAGTCAGTGCTTTATACACACTATGTGGTTTTGATTTGGTTATAGTTACATTTGCAGTCATCTGTACTTTATTCTAACAGGAAAAGCAGTTGACAAATGCTTTTCCTTTTTCTTATTCTCTCGTGTTTATCAGGTGAAGATTAAATCCGGTCATCAAACAAATAATTTTCCAGCTGTCAGCGTATATATATTGTTACACAGACAAATACATATATGCTTTTCTGCCTACATAAACATACATAGAACACTTAAATATTTTAAAGTATTCTAATGGAGGTTAGAAGAAATGCAAGAAATTATGTTAGAATTATTTAAGAAAACATAATTTCAAAGTTACAGTGACCTTAAAAAATAAATAGGTTTATTTTCAAGTTGCTTGCTTGAATTTCAAACTGACCACCAGAAGATTTAGACTATGGTGGAATATTTATTTCTAAAATCGAATTATCTTTAGAAAAGAAAAGTCATTAGTCCATTGAGCATAAAAGTTTAGCTCCATGCTCTCTGTTCTGAGTATTTTAATAATAGTTATGCCATGTCAGATTTTTTTTTAAATGTTTGAAACATTAGTCTAATGCTGTATTAAAAAAAAAAAAAATTTGGCTTCCTACTCCAGTGTGTTTCCAGATGTCAGATTCTTCTTGCTTTCGAATTTTAAATGTCACACTTCCCTAGGCCAAAGAATAAAACCAGGATCATCTTAAGAGGAATCCTTGAAATTGTGGGAGGGTTTTGTGTCATTGTTTTGCCTGGGTTTAGATCTGCAGAAGAAAGGGACACGGCATCTTGAAATCCCAGCAGCCTGGCTACTTCTCTAAGATTTGCATGAAATTCAGCTGCAGCCTTCAAAGGGATTTGAGTGGATTGGATTCTTTAAGGTTAGTCCATGTCAAACCTATTAAGTTCAATTCACATGCAAAACCCTTTTTACGTTTTTTTTTAAGCCAATAAGGCTCTAACTACTATTAAGGAGACATCGTGTACTCTCAGTAGAGCGTCCATGGTAATGGATCACCCTAGTGGCACGTGTAACTAACCAATAATCCACTTTGTCATCTTTCAAATTAAAAGATCCGGTGTCCTGAGTCTTCCTCAGGTTGAAGAGGTGTTGTTAGCAAAAGTGGAGATCCTGGGGGTGGTTTTAAAGTATCTGAGTCAGTTTGCATATCCATCTTATATCTAAAATGTGATTTTCATGCCCCCACTCCTCCCAACTAAATAAAGACTAATTTAGCCTTTGAAAGTAACTTCAACTCTATGATTCTTAACTTTCCAGATCTTTGAGTTCTTACTCTTTCTGTAGAGTTATTCCACTGTTAAATAATTTTAGGACTACAGTATATGTGCTGTGGTGAATCAGGAGACAGTTGCAGGGGAAAAAACTATGGAAATACTTTATGGTGTATAAAAGGATTAGTTGCTACTTCAAACCTGCAAGGACAGGACTTTAAAAAGAGCAGTTAAATTTTAAATTTTAAAGCTAATTAAAGAAGTTCTGTGTATCTCGTGGACATTTAGGTTGAAGCATCTAAATGCCTTGTCCACCAGCCAGCTGTGAGAGAAGTACCAAATGAATACACTTTGCCTCAATAGATATTATCAGAATAAATGGATGTTTCTAGGAATTTTGGTTAAATAAGAAGCACCCAGCATTCTCTGAGGTTGCCCCTCATCCTGGAGCTTTCTGCCCTGTGTGAGGTCTGCAAGATTTGCCCTTCATTCTGTGGATGGCTTTGTGCTGTTATGCTTTGGTTTGAACATAACAGAAGTTATTCTAAAATGCTGGCCAGAGTCTGTAACCAGGTGAACTGAATCTTGAAAGCAATTGTGTCTTTACTGCATGGAGTCAAATTCATTTGCTTCCACAGTTCCTGCACTGCCAGCTGGATTGTCAGTTATCTGGCAGGATGCTGGATTCAAAGTCCTGATAACCACTCAGACTGTGACTGAATTTTGTTCAGTTTAACAGGTTTAGTGAGGGGAAAGTAGTATCTTCTCCCTGTACTTTCTCTTAGCACAGTTTGAGCATCACATTTTGTGCTTAAAGAAAGCACTCCTTTCAGTTCAGATCAAAAATGGTTGATTTGTACGTACTGGTTGAGAACAGGATATCTTCCATTGACTTAGGGTTCCCCGTGCTCTAAGTCCTTTAAAAATATAGTTCTATCAAACACTGGAAATAAGCATTTCTTTTGCTGTTCTATATCTCAAGGACACATATTTCATGTTTAGAATGTGTGTTTTTTTTCTAGCAGAAGGTGAAGAAGCTGCTTCACACTAACTTTTGGGACTATATTCTGCAAAACTTGCATGCCCAAGTCACTTGATATAGGTAGTACATTTCCTGGCAAGGTACTTGAAGGAAGGGGTTAAAGGATAATCAACCTTTTCCAGTTGGCCAGGTTCACTTACATCTTGTGAAACAAATATTTCGATTTTTCCAGTATAGAAAATAATAAAATTAACAAGTACTATAATTAATTGTCTTGGCTTTTTTTCCCCTTATTTTTGTTTATTTGTTTGTTTTGAGTGTTCATCTTTTTAAAGACTTAAAGTTGATCTGACCTATGTTCAGAATTCTTTCTTGTGTTTTGTGACCTCTGAGAGTAATTTTTTAGAGAAGTACCTAAACCAGGAATGTTTCAGCAGGTAAAAGATTACATGTAAGATATGGAATTGTGTATTTGCCTGTAAGTTCATAATCTTTCATCTAAACATTCTTTACTGACAGCTCACAAGTCATTCAGAGTTGTACAGAGCTTGCAGCTTTTACTAGTAAAGCCTTGTAGTATTAATATGCTCATTTACAGCATTATTAATTATATAGCAATCCCTAGCATTTATGTCGCTATTTGATTGCATTTCATAAATGCTGCTGTTATCCTGCTTGTGAGTGAGTCGTGTTTTATATGCATTTTTCACATGTTGGTATTTGGGGAGGTAAAGTTAGTATTTTGATGAGGGAATAAAGGGGGTGAGAAGCCTGTCTAGATACCTGAATTCTCTTGTCCTTGGTACCCAGAACTTTGTTGCAGAGGATATTGTAAATATTTCATTGTAGAGTATAGTCATGTTGTAAGGATTACACATCTATGTTGTCTTGGTGGAGTGGTTCTTTCAGCAAAAGGATGATTTGCTATCATACTTCTTCAAAGTATTGGAATAAATACAAAAACCTATATTGATGCTACTAACTCCTGGTAAAAAATAACACATCTGGCTAAATTAAATTTAAATTTTTAACTTAGGTTCTAGTAACATAAACAGAGGTTGTCGTCCTTATTCTTGTTTATGCTTGTTGGCAGTCCCTGGATGAAGGTAAAACTGGGAGAGCAGGGCAGAAGGAGAAAGGTTAAATGGCAGAGGAGCTGAATTGCTTTAGTGACAGATTCTCTCCAGAAAGACATTGAGTTGTTTTAAGGATTAGTTTGGGAAAACTTGGGTTGAATGCGCTTCTCTTCTGTGCATATATTGCATTGCTTATGCTGCCAGTCACTTATTTTTCATAAAAAACAAAATTTACTTTCCAGAATGAGATTAGAGAGCACTGGGGAACTTTTAAAAAGCCAAGTTAAAAATGGTGTCATCGGCTGCAAAACTGGGAGTTTTACCTGTGTTATTTTATTGTGAGATTCTTCAAATATCAGAGCAGATTATTAAAACAGTATATATTTTATTCTTGCATTATGATAATAATAATACCAGAGAAATGTTGTAGAAGTTATCAGTGATCTAAGGGGAAAAATGTAGTTTCTCAGTCAATACCCTACCAAATTCTTTATGAATTTCTATTTGTCCCCAGTGGAGATCTGTTATTGCTGCCAGGTAGTTCTTACAGGAAGAATCTTGCATCCTATCAGCTAGTCTTAAACCTTTTCTCCTGGAAAAGCCTTGCCATATGAGCTGGGAGTGCGGGAGGCTGTGTGCGCAGTCCCTCTCCGGAAAAAATGCGCTCAATCTGTTTCAGACGAGTTCCCCGAAAGATGGGTTAAATCAACTGATTGAGCTGATTTTCTCTCTTGAGGTGATATTTTATTTATATGATAAAATGCTTGGAAAGTGATTAATTTGTCAGGGGAACATCTTGTTACTGTAAATTTGCCGAATGTGTAATAAAATTGCCATAACACAGATGGGAAAATGAAGATCTTTTAAAATGAAATAACTGAACAGTCTGCCTACATTTTCAGCACTTAAAATTAACTTAGTTAAATTTCTTTGTCATTTTTACCCCTGGAAAAATGCAGGCTGGGGAAGATGAGTGACAAATGTGTGGTGTGAGTTTGTATGTGTTGTGGGTGGAGGGTACAGGAACAGGCTCTGTAGTTTTCCTTATGCATCGGAAGGATCTGATAGATTTATGAAACTTCTGCCAGGGATTGAGTGAATTTTAAAAAATCAAAATATACAGGTCAGATACTCCTTCGCAGTAGCAGAGAGTTTAAGAATAGGGGACCTTTGTGGGCACAAACCTGAAGTCATTAAGATGTACATGAAATAGTGCTTTTGTGCCACTTTGTGCAGGATTGCTTTCAAATGAGAGCTAAATAGTGTAGTACACTTCTTAAGTCTTTTTATTTCAGTCTCATATTGTAGGGAATATAATTTAGATTATCTAGGGGTATACTTGAAGAGGCAAAGGAAGGAATACCTTCCCTGTGCCTGCATTGCAGTGTGTAACAAGTGAAAATAGCATTAGTGAAGGAACAGTGCCTTTTATTCATACATTTTACTACTGCCTGTCCATTTGTCCACCAGAATGAGCCACTCATCATGCTTCCGTGTTTTTCTCTTACAACTTAAAGAATTATGAAAGGAAAATTCAATTTTTTGTGTCCTTGTATGACAGGTAGAGTGGATACTGTGGTCATTTGGATTAAAAACATATCCGTCACCACAAGCTGACAGGTTATTATTATGGCTTCTTTGAATATATGAATTTTATCCCTACATGTTGGAAGTGTAAGAATGGGAACTTTTTATATAAATAATTATCCTGGTAGTGATGTACTGCATACTGTTGCCATATTTTTTCACTTTTACAGCATTCTTGGCCTTATCACCCATAACATAAATCTCAGGCTCTCATATTTAATACAACCTGTAGGATAACCATGCCTGTATAATGTACAGTCAGCCAATCCCGCGTCATCATTTGGCTATCATTATTTGTTGTCCTATGACAGATGTTTCAGTTGATGTCCCCTTTTGGATTTTACAGAATGATGCAGCCATCCAGGGATAGATGAGTGTGGCCTCTTTTAGGTGTTCATGCTGATCTCCACAAGCACCCACAGTTTATTAAGCTTCCAACTATAGGCAGTTAAAGTCTTGAGTATATTGGTGTTATCTTGGTTGCTCATAATTTATTTTTCAGAACACCAGGCTATTCATTCCATGAAGCAATAGTAATATAAAGATTTACTGTCAGACTCTCTACTGTGTAAAGAACCGGGGAAGAAGAGAAGCAGATTTGGTGTATGTTCTAAGCAGATGCTTAGTGAAATGATTCTTACTCCAGATCTCAGTTCCATCATGTGAAAAAAATCTGATTCCCAGTTGTCACACTAGCGTGCAACACGAAATGCAGAGACACAGCTGAGTGAAGGCAAAGAAGAAGAGAGAACTTTATTTTGGTTTTCACATTATATAGAGTTTAGGGAATGACCATTACTTGGAAGGTGAAGTTACATCCTCTCCAACCACACTGGTCAATGACAAAGTCTATCAAATCTTTCTCCTCCCAGGAGAAAGAATGAAAAACAAGAAGACAGTTAGTGCATGTTTACAAAAGCGGTGTGAGAAACTCCATCACAAGAATGAAAACATTAGAAGGCTGAAAAATAAGAGTGACACCCAGTCTGGTAAAATCATCATTTAATGTCGTCCTATTAAGTGATTGAGGCTGATCCTTGATTTGACAGACATCCTGAACTTCTCCTGAAACTGGTGAGGCTCAAAACTTCTCTGGATGAGATGCGTGTTATTTGAATTTACTGGTGGACTCCCACACTTTCTTCAGGCCAATCTTTCTTTCACTGCTTACCCAAGGACAGTCAGGTTAAACAGAACTTCTAGCTGTACAAGAAATAAATATTTGATCTAGACTTAATACTTGTGAAATTACTGAAGCAAATATGTCATTAAAATACAGCTGAAATTTGCAGCGTGCAGTGTGGAGTAATTAATGCTGCTCTGTTCATGTAAAGCTTTTCTTGGAAAAGCCTCTCATGGACATTTTCCAGAAGAGATGGCCACAGGTGAAGCATGTAATGATTGCCATGTGTTGATACAGTTGCTTTATAATTCCAAGTAGCAACATCCTTGTTCTACAAATTAAAATTGAGCAGGTATGTATTTGTTACTTTAGACGATTTTTCTGGAATATGCTGAATTTCTTTCTTCTTCTCCCTATGACTCCCACCAAAATAGAAGGCAAAAGTTAAGAGAGTAGAAACCATAGCAGGACTTCGTGAGAAGCTTATCCTGGAAACTTCTGGAGTCATGCAAACATTTTAAAAGTGAAAGCCTTTGCTTCCTGACCTTTGCTGCTGATCCCAGAGGCAAATCTCTGACATGTAAGCGCAGTAGCATAAATAGGTTTGAATTACACATAGTCATATGTGAAGAACAGGGAACTGTGAAAAGCCAAAGGTTTATTTATTTGTTTGTAAAAACAAATCCAAAAACCACACATTGAAATCCAAGATGGACTAGAAAAGAGTTAAGCTGCGTAGGTTTTGCTTCTATGAATTCTCTGATTTATCTCGATATATGATGAATTCGGTCATCAGTACCACACCCAAGTAACATACTAAACTATCTGTTTAGTCTATTTCTATTTCCAGTGCTTCCAAAGTCAAGATAGTTAAGCAAAGAAAGAGTAGAATTCAATGGAAGAGGGTTTTTTTTCTTCTTGCAGTCTTCACTTAAAACTGTTGAAGAGCTTCATAGTGTAGAAATAGAAATGTTGTGTGTTAACAGACAGGGTTCATATCACTCAAATGCTTTAGTTCAAGTAAATAAATAGACTGCTGTGCTCTCTGAGTCCTTGCATGTCAGTGTGGTTTTCTTTGGGTGCAGTAGGTTATGGTAATGCACTTGCATCTTGTGTATCAAGAGTATCAGGACCTTAGACCCTCTGAAATCACAGGCTGGGTTAGGGAATAACACCATTAGCTGGTATAAATTTGCAGAGCTTCAGAATTGCTGGGTATTCCCCTGTACCCAGGGTTTTGACCCACAATGAATGGCAGATGTGCTGTATTTAGAACAAATTTGATTTTGTTTTTCTAACTACTATTCCCATTAAAATAACAAACCCAACACCGCTTATAAAATTACCCAGACAATTTAAGCACTTTGAGAATCGAGCAGTGATATTGGAGGAGGAGGAGTCTTCTTCAGAATTCATGTTCATCTTTAGAACTGCCATCTCTGTTCATGGCTCTGTTCATTTTCACAGCAGTAAAAAATTCGTTTAGGCAAGGAATAGTGGAATTTTTTTTATGCATTCCTCTTTCATATAATGAAAACTATCACTCCTTTTCGCATTTTCTAGAAATCAAGGTATTCTGATAAATTGTATTTGTAAAGTAAATTTACAAGGTATTCTGATAAATTGTATTTGTAAAGTATTTGATAAATACTTTATCAAAGTATTTATTTTCCTAGTATTGTCTGCCTCTTTAATTAAAAATCCTTAAAAAAAACTCCAACCCAATCATAAAAACCATGTGCTATTCACAACTACATATTGCTCGCACATTACCCTGTGTGCTGGCTAGTGCTGTTCTTGCCATAGGCTTTATATTTGGAAAAGCTTCACACAAAGAAATTTGTATTAATTTAACAGAAAAAATAAGCATTTTAAATTAGGAGTAAGAGGAAATTTAATTAAGTTTTCCATTTAGGAAAAAAACCCTTATATATTTCAAAGCAAGAAAGGTCCCATTTTGGAGGTGGAAGGCAAGTTCCCTTCTCAGACATAAATATTCAAACTTCCAAAGCATGTTTTAATCAAAACAATAGAAAACAAAGAAAATGTACTGGATTGGAATTCTCCCAAACCATGACAGGGTTCCTATGCCCTGATGTTGTCTGTTGAGCAGTGTTAGACAACTATTCACCTTCCTGTTTTGTTTTGTGCATCTGTAGGAGTGAAATAGGGGTACCCTCTGGAAGTGTGTTAAAAATCAGTACGTTAAAGATCATTATTAATAAATAATACCATAACATTATGATTAGAAATATTTGCCTAGGTCCTTTTCCTTGCTTGTATCTTGATTTCAAGTGATCTGGTCAGAGAGCTCTGTGTGGGAACCAGGAAAGCTGAGTCAGCCCTAGACCCAGTAGCCGAGGGACTCCCTGTCTGAGAACATTAAGCCACAGTAAAGGCCTGGTCCCCTATTTCATTTTCAATCAAGTCCTGCAAAAGTGGTTGGGATTTTTGTTACCATAACATAGATAAAAGTAAGACTGTGGCACTCTAGAGACTGTTTTAAACCACTTTCAATTTTTGTCCCTACCTTTTAGGTTTCCTACAGACATTTGCATCTCATAATTTGAAAGGAATGTTTTCTCCCTCGTAGAATCTTACATCTCACTCCTTTTAGTTTCTTTGTCAAAAATACAGTTTCAAGCTTTCAATATGAGACCGTGACAAAGTGATTTTATAGCCAGTACTGAAAGTGACTAAACTTGACAACAATTGTATTTTATGACAACCACTGCTTTCATGTCCACAGCCTACTTTCCCATCATCAGCCGTGATTTTTTTTCCCCTTTTTTTCCTGTCCCTTCCTCCCCCCGTGACTTTTTTCAAATGTGAGCAATTCTGTATCTCTGTGCTGACTGAAAACAAATCCTTTTACCAGGAGTGCATTTTAATGGGCGGCATGCTTCACTTAAGTCGCCAGAACCTAAACTATATAATATTCAATTTTTTACCAACCCGGAACCAAAGCTTTTTCTTGAGAGCAATGTTCATAAGAGTAGTGGAAGAATTAGTATTACAGAACTAAACCAGATTAGGAGGGAATGTGAATTAGATTTGGTAACAGATGGTGCCGTGGAAATTAAAGGTGCTTTGCGAATGGAAGCGACAGCAGCTTGCCTCTTTTCCTCTCCTGTCTCTCTCTTTCATGCGCTTGATAGACGGGTATAAATCACAACAATCCCGTCTTGACAGCCAATTTCGAGAATTTGATCTGGTTAAAGACATGGCTTTCCCGCTCCACTCACTGAAACTGGCTGCTATTTTGTTTTTATACAGCACCTTGTCATATTTAGGAAAGTGGAATCACCTGCCTCTCTTTAATGAAATTTTCTTTAATTACAGTTTTAGCTCTTTAGTGTTAATTACTTTTCCATTCAGCCTGAATTCTTGGGCTGTCTCATAGGGATGTATTTCTCTCCCCCACCCTACCTCCTTGCACTATTCACGCGTATGCTTTCATTTTTCTAAAGATGCTTTTCGTTGTTGGAAGTTGTTGTCAGATCCATTATAATTAGATCCTAATTATCAAAATCATCATTATTGTGTAGGAAGAGGAAGCATTGTAAACAACTGTTAAAGTTATATGATGTTGTTTGACAGAGCAGAAACCTTTAAAGATATATGTGAATAATAAACAAGCATACAAAAAGCCCTACTGAAAACTCTGGGAAACGTATAAAAATCTGGAGAGAAAATCCTCTCCTTGGAAGGAAAATGTACTCAGGTTATCTCTCCATATCTATTCCTCAGAGTCTAATCCTATATTTTTTTCAGAAAATATCAGAATAAAATTACCCTGTTTCAGTTTGCTTATGTAAATTTTCATCTTTCCTCCTCTCATTCAGGTTCCAGATACAAAAATCACTTTCTTGATGTGTGTCAGGATTGACTTACTGTTGCCTTAATAAAAATACATTTTGTGTATAAGGCAGCAAGTGTAAGTGAAGGGACTGCTGTGATGCGTGGAGATGTGGAGATGCTTCTGTCATACACTAGAAGTCCTCAGAGTGAAAGAGAAAAATAATGGACTATATCTAAAAGAAAAAAAAACCAATATAAAACCCTCTCAAACTAGGAGAAGATCCGTAGAGCTGGCAACTAACGGTAGAAATAAAGCTTCCTACTGGCAGTCAAATCAAATGTAGTAACAACTCAACGGCTCCCTGCTGCTTGCTGACAGCATGGTGTAACACACTGGGACAAACATTCACTTAAACACTGATTGCAGGAAAACGTCATTTCCCCACTCCCCAAGCAGCTTTTTGGTTGCGTGTGCGAGCGCACATGTGTGTGTAGGGGGTGTTTAAATCCAGTGGCATGTGTCTGGGAGGACAGCACACACTGGGAGCCAGCTGAGTGAGGGGGTGGGAGAAGGATCACTTGCTTTATAAGTTTTAGTCCTGAGTCTTTTAAGACGCTCACTCTCTGATACTATTTCTGGTGTGTTCAGTCTAATCGGTTCTCCAATTTAACAGTGCCTGGCGTGCAAATTATAATTCTTCTGCTAGAAATCTGCAGAAAATCGGTGAGGGAGCTGGGTAGGGAGACAGGTACACGGTGTGCACACACCTACACTCTGCCTTTCAGCCACGGAACGAAATTGCTGCCAGAAATTGTGAAAAATCTCATGATGCAAACTTTGACTCTCTTGAGACTGAAGGCGTTTTTTTGTCTTCTTTTTCCTTTTGGAAAGTGATGAATGACAGCTATGTCTCTCTGATCTGTAGTACTGGCTTTCTGACTGGTGCAAGTAACTGCTTTTGATGCTGTAATCATTTCAAAATAATCCCTCTTTAAAAAGCCTGTTATGTTCTTGAATGAATCTTTACTTACTTTTGTAGTTTTTTATTTCTTGAAGTAGCTGAATGTAGCATTTAATTTTCTTTTGCTCTTTCAGCTGATTTGCCTTGATAAAAAGAATCCTCACAATTAATAGTCGACTCCTTCACACCTTACTGTGTCCTCTGGGGGCTGGAGACATCAGGTGGATTCCACCTGATACTACTGAAGTAGAACCACAAGTAGAATGATGCTCCATAACAGAAAAACACTTCTAAACCAGAGTTTTTGCTGTCTTGCAGCATGTGACATGAATTTTTAGTCTGCATTTGGACTAATAAAATCTTACTCTTCCTATAAATCAGTTTACTGATTTATATATGATGAGGCTTGGCCATCATTCTGATTGTCACATGACAGCCTTCAGCCTTTTTGATTGAAACTTTTTAGGCATGGGAATTCTCCTGGTGTGAGATGGTGCAGCTCTCAGCTCTTCTCTTGCTGCAGAGCTGGCTCTTTTCAGAGATGTTAAGTAGTGTAAAAAAAAAAAAAATATATATATATATAACATTAGGCTAAAAGTCAGTAAATGAGAGAAGTTAAGTCTAAGATATTACAGTGGTAGGATTGTAGCTTCAAACAGCAGCCATGTTCTCTCTGTGAAATGTTAAAGACACAGGAGAAAAATGTTAGAGACACACTAAAAACAAAGTAGGTATATGAAGTGTTCCCCATGCTTTGAGTTTTATCAGGACCATAATATATACACAAAACCCAATAAATTTCTTCTGTGTTTAACTTTGAGGCATTGTAGATTTTGTTTTGAAGTGCCATCTCCCTGTGTTGCTTTCTCTTCAATATTTGCCTCTTTGTTTTTAAAGTATTTGAAAATACTGAAGAAGCTATCTTTTCCTACTTAAAGACATGAGATCCATATATGTAGGCAAGTCTTTTCTGCAGGAAACTTCTTTTGGTGATGGCCTGCCTAGTAGTAGTGCATAACAGCTAATAGGGTATTTTCTGCATAAAACACATGCAAAAATTAAGATCACTGGTGCAGTTTTTTACATGTGCTTTTATTTTTTGCCTTTCAGTTATAGGTTTTAGTTGTTTGTTTGTGTCAGTGTGCTGCAGTGACATGTATTGGGTACAGTGGACAACTGTGCCACTGAGGGCTAGCACCTTTTCAGATGTCTGGTGTTTTGGCTCAAAGGTGTGAGGTCTTTGAATATTATTCCTCATTTTTGTTCCTGAAAGAGTACCTGATGTAAAGAATTATAATTTTTCAGTTTGAAAAGATTTAAATTATGTTGCCTCTAAGTGCTTCAGCTTTTAAATTCAGAAGAGTTATATTGTATTCTGTCAACCCATAGGATCTGTATGCTCCAGAGCGTGTGCGTGTCTAAGGATACATTTAATTAAACCAACATTAGTGCATCTATACAGACTTATTAAAACACTTAGTTTGTCTCAATAATATTGATTAAATAGCAGTAGTTTGTTTAATCTAAGTGTATTTTTGCTATTACTACATTACTTCCAAGTAATCAGGGTAATAGTCATCATCAGTGAAATATCACGTTAGTTATGAAGTAATGCCATAAGAATTGATTTCGACTTGGCAGGAAAGGAAGGCTTTCTGTCATACAGTGCCAAAGCCTGATTTGGACTATTAGAATGAGAGTTTTACGCATAATTTCTGTTCGTATAACAGGGTGTGTTTTGTAGGCTTATAGGTTATTCCATACTCTGAGTATCCATTATATCAAGGAACACCTCAGACAGTTAATTATGCAAAACATCATGTAAGTAATTACACAGTATTATTATGCATTTAACAGTTTTATTGATTTGCCAGTTGCTCACTTACAGTATTTAGAGCTATAAACAAGAGATGCTCACCCTCAGTTGAAATAGATCCAAGGAAATGAGCTAAAGATAAATGACACTAGTATGCATTGTTGCATCAGATGTAATCCTTAAACGTAGGAGCTGTCAACAGTGATAATTTGCAACACATTGGGGTATCTCAGGATCATTTCCTTCTTGTTAACAAAGTTTATCAACCAGGAAGCTTGGGGAATCAACTTGAAATAGAATGGGAAGCAATAATGAATATCTATATATGGTGGGTGAGGAGGTTGAAATAATTCCTCCTTGTTTTGGAGGGTCTGTAGTAGTTGTAAGTCAGCCACTTGAAAATTTTGCTTTTTTAAAAGCAGCACAGAAAACAAAGTGCAACCTCTCAGATGAGGTGGAGATCTGAAGGGTCAGAGATAATGGTTTGTTTGGCTTGTTTTGTTGAGCTAAAAATGAGCACACAGTAGTGCAGTCTTCACTGCCTCGTGTGCAGGAAGTGCTTTAGCAGAGCTTGGATTTTTCACATACAGAGCAATAGCAACGGTTTGGGAAGCTGGATCCTCTGTCAGCAGTCATCAGCTAACTCAGGCCACTGCTGGTAACAACATGATGGCTTCAAGCATTGCTCCTTCTCTTCCAGCTGCTACTGGCTTTGACAGCTGCTCTGGAAGGGAGTCACTGGCTTGCTTTGCTTTTCCTTACCAAGGTGAAGTGGGGAAGTTTCAAGAAAACATAAAACAAAGAAGAAATAGCAAAAAACAATTAAACGTTCAGCATTTCTTAACAACACTCCACCCCCCCATCCCCCCCAAAAAAACCACCAAACCACCACAGCTGTTCTGTTTTGCATCAGGTACTCCTTACTATGTGGTTGTACATGTGTGTTGATTATTAAAGACCTTGAGCCTAAAACCAGTTTTGTTTGTGCATGCATAGGACAAGATTAGCAACACTTTGCAATTAATGATCTNGGTAGAAATAAAGCTTCCTACTGGCAGTCAAATCAAATGTAGTAACAACTCAACGGCTCCCTGCTGCTTGCTGACAGCATGGTGTAACACACTGGGACAAACATTCACTTAAACACTGATTGCAGGAAAACGTCATTTCCCCACTCCCCAAGCAGCTTTTTGGTTGCGTGTGCGAGCGCACATGTGTGTGTAGGGGGTGTTTAAATCCAGTGGCATGTGTCTGGGAGGACAGCACACACTGGGAGCCAGCTGAGTGAGGGGGTGGGAGAAGGATCACTTGCTTTATAAGTTTTAGTCCTGAGTCTTTTAAGACGCTCACTCTCTGATACTATTTCTGGTGTGTTCAGTCTAATCGGTTCTCCAATTTAACAGTGCCTGGCGTGCAAATTATAATTCTTCTGCTAGAAATCTGCAGAAAATCGGTGAGGGAGCTGGGTAGGGAGACAGGTACACGGTGTGCACACACCTACACTCTGCCTTTCAGCCACGGAACGAAATTGCTGCCAGAAATTGTGAAAAATCTCATGATGCAAACTTTGACTCTCTTGAGACTGAAGGCGTTTTTTTGTCTTCTTTTTCCTTTTGGAAAGTGATGAATGACAGCTATGTCTCTCTGATCTGTAGTACTGGCTTTCTGACTGGTGCAAGTAACTGCTTTTGATGCTGTAATCATTTCAAAATAATCCCTCTTTAAAAAGCCTGTTATGTTCTTGAATGAATCTTTACTTACTTTTGTAGTTTTTTATTTCTTGAAGTAGCTGAATGTAGCATTTAATTTTCTTTTGCTCTTTCAGCTGATTTGCCTTGATAAAAAGAATCCTCACAATTAATAGTCGACTCCTTCACACCTTACTGTGTCCTCTGGGGGCTGGAGACATCAGGTGGATTCCACCTGATACTACTGAAGTAGAACCACAAGTAGAATGATGCTCCATAACAGAAAAACACTTCTAAACCAGAGTTTTTGCTGTCTTGCAGCATGTGACATGAATTTTTAGTCTGCATTTGGACTAATAAAATCTTACTCTTCCTATAAATCAGTTTACTGATTTATATATGATGAGGCTTGGCCATCATTCTGATTGTCACATGACAGCCTTCAGCCTTTTTGATTGAAACTTTTTAGGCATGGGAATTCTCCTGGTGTGAGATGGTGCAGCTCTCAGCTCTTCTCTTGCTGCAGAGCTGGCTCTTTTCAGAGATGTTAAGTAGTGTAAAAAAAAAAAATATATATATATANGTGTGCTGCAGTGACATGTATTGGGTACAGTGGACAACTGTGCCACTGAGGGCTAGCACCTTTTCAGATGTCTGGTGTTTTGGCTCAAAGGTGTGAGGTCTTTGAATATTATTCCTCATTTTTGTTCCTGAAAGAGTACCTGATGTAAAGAATTATAATTTTTCAGTTTGAAAAGATTTAAATTATGTTGCCTCTAAGTGCTTCAGCTTTTAAATTCAGAAGAGTTATATTGTATTCTGTCAACCCATAGGATCTGTATGCTCCAGAGCGTGTGCGTGTCTAAGGATACATTTAATTAAACCAACATTAGTGCATCTATACAGACTTATTAAAACACTTAGTTTGTCTCAATAATATTGATTAAATAGCAGTAGTTTGTTTAATCTAAGTGTATTTTTGCTATTACTACATTACTTCCAAGTAATCAGGGTAATAGTCATCATCAGTGAAATATCACGTTAGTTATGAAGTAATGCCATAAGAATTGATTTCGACTTGGCAGGAAAGGAAGGCTTTCTGTCATACAGTGCCAAAGCCTGATTTGGACTATTAGAATGAGAGTTTTACGCATAATTTCTGTTCGTATAACAGGGTGTGTTTTGTAGGCTTATAGGTTATTCCATACTCTGAGTATCCATTATATCAAGGAACACCTCAGACAGTTAATTATGCAAAACATCATGTAAGTAATTACACAGTATTATTATGCATTTAACAGTTTTATTGATTTGCCAGTTGCTCACTTACAGTATTTAGAGCTATAAACAAGAGATGCTCACCCTCAGTTGAAATAGATCCAAGGAAATGAGCTAAAGATAAATGACACTAGTATGCATTGTTGCATCAGATGTAATCCTTAAACGTAGGAGCTGTCAACAGTGATAATTTGCAACACATTGGGGTATCTCAGGATCATTTCCTTCTTGTTAACAAAGTTTATCAACCAGGAAGCTTGGGGAATCAACTTGAAATAGAATGGGAAGCAATAATGAATATCTATATATGGTGGGTGAGGAGGTTGAAATAATTCCTCCTTGTTTTGGAGGGTCTGTAGTAGTTGTAAGTCAGCCACTTGAAAATTTTGCTTTTTTAAAAGCAGCACAGAAAACAAAGTGCAACCTCTCAGATGAGGTGGAGATCTGAAGGGTCAGAGATAATGGTTTGTTTGGCTTGTTTTGTTGAGCTAAAAATGAGCACACAGTAGTGCAGTCTTCACTGCCTCGTGTGCAGGAAGTGCTTTAGCAGAGCTTGGATTTTTCACATACAGAGCAATAGCAACGGTTTGGGAAGCTGGATCCTCTGTCAGCAGTCATCAGCTAACTCAGGCCACTGCTGGTAACAACATGATGGCTTCAAGCATTGCTCCTTCTCTTCCAGCTGCTACTGGCTTTGACAGCTGCTCTGGAAGGGAGTCACTGGCTTGCTTTGCTTTTCCTTACCAAGGTGAAGTGGGGAAGTTTCAAGAAAACATAAAACAAAGAAGAAATAGCAAAAAACAATTAAACGTTCAGCATTTCTTAACAACACTCCACCCCCCCATCCCCCCCAAAAAAACCACCAAACCACCACAGCTGTTCTGTTTTGCATCAGGTACTCCTTACTATGTGGTTGTACATGTGTGTTGATTATTAAAGACCTTGAGCCTAAAACCAGTTTTGTTTGTGCATGCATAGGACAAGATTAGCAACACTTTGCAATTAATGATCTCATCCACTAGGTTAACCAAGCAGGCCTTACCATATTTCTTATTAAAAGAAGAAATCCTTTCTTTTCCTTCCTCCAACTAAGCCAGTGCACCTTAATGCAATGATGATATGTTAGACCCAGCAGTTGTCAAAGCATCGTATTACTGTGATGCCATAATGACACCCTGTCTCTGTAAAGTAGTCATGTTTTCTCAAATCACACGTTGCACCGTTGATTTCTGACATGACACTTTATTCAGTCACTTTCCTTTTCTTTGGCGTCTCCATTCTCTGACAATAGCAGCTGGTGCCCATTTTCCTACTAAGTGATTCACATTTTACCACTTTACTAGAGTGCAATTAGCTGAAGCAGAAAAAAAATGCTCAGTGTAAAGCAGCTTGGCTGAAATTGTTACTCAGCTCTTTAACAGGACCTGGTGAGTGTCTTGAGGTGTTGTCGTGGGTGTCGGTGCGAGAAGCAATGTTTTGGTTTCTTTGCACACAAATGTTTTTTTCCTCTCTTGCAGCCAGGGAAACTGATTATGGGAATTCACTGGAACATGCTGACTCTTTTTTTGTTTGCTGATTTTAGTACAGACCTGCGAAATGATACTGAAAATAGGCACAGTATTTAGAAGGAAATATGGTGTATATATAGTCAAAGTGAGGATCTGGCTTCCATTCCTGACTGCTGCAGACTTACTGTGTCACTTAGACAAAGAGATTCTTCAATGCATTGGCTTTCACAGTTAAAGTCTGAGGATAGCGAAACCTTTTTGGTAGACATCCATGGGAGAAGAAGGTATTGGAGGAAAATCAGATGGATGGTACTGTTAGCCTGAAAAGTACCTAGGTGTGCATAATAACACCTACCTTGCTCATGCTCCCATGTAGTAGCTGTCATTGCAAATGTCAACTGCTAACAGCCTATTCTGATATTTATGGAAATAGGGCAGTTCTCTCCCCAAGAAAAGAAAATACTTTTACGTGCAGGTAAAAGTGGACTTCAGCATTGGTCTGCAGTAAAAGTGGTCACTTGAATTATTGTAGCTAATTATTCCTGCCACCAGTGTGGCTCTGAAATAGCGAATGATGCTGTAAGGAAAGCTTTTCCTTCTTGAAAAACAAATGTGAAATGTGTTCACATTTATGAGGTATTGGCATGTTGTTTTGACCTCCTTTGGGTGTTGGTAATAAGGGAGATGAGGGAAAAGTAACTTTGTGAACCAGTTATATATATAGATGGAATATAAAGAGCTCCCAGTAGCTGGAATGAGGCTTTCTTTCTTAAGGCTATATACTGTAATCAAATGCAGTTAATTTTTGCATTCCACTTGTATATTGATACTGATTTAGCCAGTGTCAGCACTGTCAATATCATTAGTAATGTGGCAGGTAGATGGAAATATGAATGTGATTGCATTAATAAATTCTTAATATATTCAGCCTTTCATAAGCACATAGCATTACAATTTATTCGCTATTGTTTAAGACCATTTTAAAGAAGAAGTTGCCTATTGCAGTGCTCTGTCATTGTATCTTTCTGCCAGCAGATCCTGGCTTCAGGTCTTTCTTAAATGAAGAAGTTGTGAAGTAAATTTAGTGTAGACATGAAGAGTTAATGCTGTATATTGCATATTAGCCATGGCTTGCAGCACCCTATGTATTTTCTCCTGTATATGGCCATGGAAATGTTTCTAGAGCCTGTTGTTGCTTTTCCCGAAGCTACTGAAAGGAAAGTTTACCTGAAATTTCCCACTTGTTAGAAAACTTACTTCAGAACAGCCCACCACAAATGGAACTGCCATTTATTTGACTTAAAATCTAGTAAAGAAAAAAAACAACCCCACCAAGGCTTTAAAATAAATACTGTACGTTTTTATATGACACATGTTATTTCTATTCATAAACCTTAACTAAATTTAGATTTTTATTAATCCAATGTGACCTAAAAATTTTGCATTAACAGCACAATGTGGAATTGGGCTTATTCTCTTTGAATGCAGATAAAGCCATCATCTTGAAAATAGCTCTTTCTGACAAAAAGGTGTTCTTTTGAAATAAAGTCTTATTCACTACATTCCTCTTAGAGTTAATGTGAATTTTAGTGCCTCTAATTTTAGATTGAAGTGAGGTCTAGAATAAAACCCACTGGCTGACAATTGAATTTATAGATAGTTGTGAATATTTCAGGCTTGAATAATAGAGCTGTAGAATTTCAGACACAGAGAGGAAGAGAGAATTAAACTCCAACTGTAGTTTTACACTATAATGCAATGGTGTCTAGGAATTCTTCAGTGTAACGAGCTAAGTAGTAATTAGGAGGGAACTGAGGGAGGGATTTTACAGAGATCTAGCTTAGGCATTATTCCAAATGTTCAGCATGATAATTTGATGGTGGTCACACCTGCCATCCGTTTTAGATGGCTCTTGAATTACTTTTGTTCGGAAGTGGTGCGGTAAGGAAGGAGTGAAAGCTGTAGGTGTCTGTTGCCCACCCACAGCCAGTACCCAGCCTTGTCTCTCTTTCACCTTCTGGGGATTGGGAAAGTTTTTGTTCTCGGAGTCAGGTGCTGTTGTTTTCGCTTTTCCCTGGAATAGTTAATGTTTTAACGCGTTTACGCTTCGCCAGCGTGCACCAGTCCGGTCTGTGCTGTTGAAGCTGGAGCCAAAAGCAGCTCTGTCTTGGTTAGTACCAGAACCTGCTACTTCAGAGGCATCAGCAGACTGACTTTAGCACAGGCAGCACTGCTGATCAGATTTTAATGCTTGTTAGAACCGAGATGGTATTTTGGTTGTGACTGCTCGGCGTGGGGGGATAGCCACTTCTGTACTGGCCAAAACAACATGCAGTTGAGCAGCTAATTAATTGCAAATGGGGTTTTTTTCAGGAATGGGAAGGGTGACATTCGGGCTCATTATTGCACAAATTAGATTTAAAAAATGGTCAATGGAAGTTTCATACAGGAATGTGCCATCAAGCTGGTTATGACAGACTGTAGGCAGTGACTTCTAGTGCTGTATTTTGAGACTTTACACGCGGAGTCTTGGCAGAAGGGAGGTTAAAAAAGAACCGAGTACCTGTTTAGTCAATAAAAGGATCTTAGTGTGTAGAAAAATAATATAAAAAATTAGTTGGTAAAATGTGAAAGTTAATTGATAATCTTAATCATAGCTGTATAAAATTCAGTGTCAATGCAAGGGGAGAGAGGGACAGAGAGACACCATGTTTTAGTACCCTAATAACTTCTAACTCTAGTCCAAGATCGTAATGTATGTGAGAGCGGTCCAGTAATTATAAGGTAATAAGTGGAGTGGTGGTGTAAGTGCTCTAAATTAAAAGGAATTCGCAGAGCTGCTGTAAGTCAGCGCCGACCCGCTTTCTTTCAAACGTTGACTTGAGAAAAGTGCTTAGCCCAGAGTGCAAGTAGAAAGACAAGAGAGAGCTATCTATTAATTACAGCACTCATTAACAGTGACGGCTACAAGGCAGCAGATGCAGAAGAAAAGGCACACGCTACTGCAGGCTGGCAAGGGGATTTCCCCCCCTCCAGTTCTTGAGGAAAGGACAACACAAGCAGGTGGTCCACTGTAATAAGATATTTTCACGGCTTTAACCTTCCCATTTCCTTGGTTTATTTGCTGACACCAGATAGCTTGCTCCTTCCACCTCCCCAAATAAGCCCCATAAGTTTAGATGGTAACATTTCTGTACATCAGTCTGGCTGTTTTCCAAATACACACGTTGGTTGTTTTCAATAGAATTTTACAGTAAAAATCACAATTAAGAAGTCTGAATAAAATCCATGGGCACTGATTTTAGGGTGAATCTCATCTTAAACGCTTACATTTAATGAAGGGTCAGGCTCTTATCTCCATTACCCCCACTGAAAAGGAAACCAACTCTTTTGATTTATGTTTTTTTTCTATTGGTGAATTTGATTCCAGATATTAAAGTAGAAATTGATGAAAATTTTTTATTCTTAAATAAAAAGAAGTGGAAAAATGAAGACAAGATCTGAAAAATTACTTCAGAAAATTATGTCAGTCAAATTGTCTGGACTTACATATTTGCTTTGAAAACACAAATCCATAGCTCCAGGTGGTTTTATGGGATAATTGCTTTGCTGCAGTTAATGTTTCTTAAGAAATGTTTGTAACTATCATCTGAACTTTGGCAGCTTCTGAGAGTACTGTCAGGAAAATGCTGGGTAGGCCATTTGCTACTGTGGTCTCAAAATCACAGCTGGAGAAAATGAAGATAATATCTGAATTGGAGCTTTCTAGTTATTGTTTTTGTCCTTTGTTAACTCCAAAACGTGTTAATAGTAAAAAACTTGGGTGTGGAAATAGACAAAGAATTCTCCCCCAGTCCTTCCTGTAGAAAGCACTAATTTGTTGGATCAGATATTGTATGGTTTTATTTCACACAGTTAATTCTGAAACTGTGAGAACTAAGAAGATAAAATCTCACTTTCTGAAAGACAAAACTTATATGTAAAATTTCTTTTAATATATGTTTTTAATCCAAGAGTGAAGCACATAAAATGTCAGATCCTATAGAGCTGTAGATATATGGGATATTGGTATAGTTATTACTGGTTAGTCTGAGGATAATGGCTAGAAAGTAATTGCAGCCACAGCTGATGAATCATTTCACTTAGATTTTGTGAAAATGGAGTTCAGCTGTAATTATTTGTTAGAGTACCCCGTTGATGTGCTACTTCGTTACTAAATAGCTGTATCTGTAATAAAGCAATATTAATGAAGAAAAAAAAGATTGCAAGGGACTTGCTCTTCAGTTCTTGGATCAGATCGATAACGGATATGTGTTTTAGTTAAGTGTCTTGACAAATATTAGTTACAGAGCAGAACATTTATGTGATCAAACTTGAAAATACTTGTTTCTCATAATGGTGGAATTTACAGAAAGAAAAGTATAGATGGAAAAATGAAGACATTTAATAGCCAAGACATCTAATAGGAATTTTTAAATTTTTTTACTTGTTTAAAGACAAGTTCAGAATTTAGAGTTGATGTGAAGTTGACATGTAGCCTAGAGGGCAGGTGGAGGGGACAACAGAAGGATTTGGTCTCTTTAAAGTTTTTGTTTACTGCCTGTCTGGAGCTTTGACAAAGCTCTGTCATGCCCTTATGCTGATTACCTTCATGTAGAACAAGAAGTATTGACTAATGAATGAATGATGTGCAGTCCCTAACCCTTCCAGAGCAGCCTTAAAGAGCACTGTCTTTAACACACACATTCTTCTTTCTCTCTCTCCCCACTGCAGGCTTCTCTGCAGAATGTCAAGCAAAGATCGACACATTGATTCCAGCTGTTCGTCATACATCAAGACGGAACCGTCGAGCCCCGCCTCTCTGACGGACAGCATCAACCACCACAGCCCCGGTGGCTCCTCCGACGCCAGCGGGAGCTACAGTTCCACCATGAATGGACATCAGAACGGGCTGGACTCGCCCCCCCTCTACCCCTCAGCCACAGGGCTGGGGGGCAACGGGCCGGTCAGGAAACGGTACGATGACTGCTCCAGTACCATTGCTGAAGACTCACAGACCAAGTGTGAATATATGCTGAACTCCATGCCCAAAAGACTGTGTTTGGTGTGCGGTGACATTGCATCAGGGTACCACTATGGAGTGGCCTCCTGCGAGGCCTGCAAGGCTTTCTTCAAGAGGACAATTCAAGGTTGGTTGTCTGTTAAGATTCCTTTCTTTTTCTCAGAATGAAAATGTATAGTCTTCGGCTGAAGCCTGTTAGACCTTGCCTTCTCATTCTGCTTCATACTGCTTGGTCCTACAGACGTTGCTCATGAAGAAGCCCCTTTGGGCTTCTTTGGGAGTTCTGTCACCCAGTGCTGTGTTTATTTTGATTCCAAAAACTAGAAAAACGCTGGAGCTAACCAGTGGATGTTGAGATTTGTTTTCTCTGAGAGTTTGTGTGGCTTCCCGTAAATGATTGTTGCGAAGAAAGTGGGGCATTTTCTGAAGGTCGTCATGGACGCCTCTTGAACACACCTTGTGGCTGGCACACAGGATTGTGCTTGTGTGTTGCTCCTAGGTACACCACTACTGTACTTAAATTGTTACAGAAATCCAGTTTATATTTGTTAAAGAACCAATGCATGTAAAATTGGAGCAAAAATGCAGTGTTGTAGTGTTTTGTGCATATCCCAGTGTATTGATAACTGGTCTTTCACCCACTATATACAGTGGCCTTAAATGGGTTCATCAGATAACTGTAAGTTCACCTTCTAAGGAGAGTAAGTTGGCAGCTTTTGGTCTCTGCTCAGTATTTTTTACTAATCTGCTCTTGATACCTATCACAAATATGCCACGTATTTTGGCATAAATTAGTACAAATGGGAAAATTTGCATGACTGCTTCTTCTAGCTTCAGAACCTATGGAGACAAAATAACCTTCCACTTTGATTTAGATATCATCCTTTCAAGTAAAATTGAAGGTGCTTTATTTAAAGAACATGAGGCCAAGCTTGGCCTGTGCAGGAATATAGTGTCACATTAAATTAAACTCAGACTTTAGAGACTAAAATTAGGTTGCTAAGTCCAAATTTAAGCTCCTCAATAAAACCTGCTTGATTTTCATACATGTTGAGCACCTGAAATTCTCAGGAAAGGCAATGCAGTCTGGTGATATACTTTTCTTTTTAAGAATGGACATAAAGTGAGCTTCAGTTTGTAATTTCACATAACCCCACGTTCAAAACATTTGGTCAAAATTTCTTGAGTATAGTACTTCTGTATTTAATGTAAAATTAATAAGGAAAAATAATGAATGTTAATTTGATTTATCTATTGCTGAGGTGGGGGCCATTTTATTCTTCTCTCTTCCATTTTGCTGCTGGGGAGATTGGGGCCTTTTTACTTTTTACACTGTGAAGTACCCATTTTATGAGGTCCATACAGCCACTGAAAAGAAACATTAGACTTCAGTTGTTCTAGTGGAGCTGAATGTTGCACTGGTGGCAACCAGTAAACAGATTCATAGTGGTGGCCTGGGTTTATATGTAGAATAAGCACACATACAGAAACAGTATGCTCATTTCAAGTCTCTGTTTTGGAAAAAAGTAAAAAAAAAAAAAAAAAGAAGAAGTAGGTGATTTCACTTGACCTTCAAGAACATTTTCAGAAAAGCTCAAAAAATGTTTCTACTCAAGCAATTTGCATTTTGTGGTTGCTAAACTTCAAGCACCAATTTCAACTAGCAACTCTGTTTTTATAAATGGTATTTAATTGCTGTGTAATAGCTGTCCTACAGGACTGAATTGATGCACGATTATTTTAGTTGCATTTTGAGCACCAGAAAAACTGCTACAGAAACAAAAACTGATTGAAGTGTTGACTTCTGGCAGTCAGAGGTAACCTGCAATTTTACACCACACCACAGACAGCAAGTTTCTGGGCATGGGAGCACAAGGCAGAGACGTCATTCTCCAGATTAGCAACCTGGACTTGGCCACCCAGCTCAAGTTAGAACTGGCAGCTGTGCAAAAAGTCTCAGTGTGGTTAGAGCACGAGCTGCATCAGCAGGTGACAGTGCTGTGAAGACAAAAAAAATGCAGTAGGGCAAAACCAAGCATTGAAAAGAAAAGCTGTAATGAAGAAAGTAAGAATAGGAAGTATGTTACCCATCATAATGTGATGGCAGCATCTTCAGCAATGGTCCTGACTAAACTGGCACAAATACTGAGAGTTTTCAGGTACCATCCAAAATAATGGAAGCTACTTGGGTGAATCAAACCATGGGTTGTGGTAGGTAACAAAAAGTATATAAGAAAAAGGTGCTTCCTCATGATTTGAATGGGAAAGTTCTACCTTTAGGCTTGCATGAAGAAAAATTCCCCTGAGGTTTTTTGTTCTAATTGATGGAATTTAGTTCCAGTGCTCTGGAGGTCATTTTTCCCTGCACCATTTCACTTCCTTGTTCATTTCATGTTCCTTCTCTCTCTCTGCTTGTTTTTAAAATGAGTTTGCTGCTGCATAACTGCAAATAAGGAAACAGGAAAACAGAAATAAACGCAACAGACTTTGAAATACAGAATAGAAAACCAGACTGCCTGAAGAGTCAAATATTGTAACTGTCCATATGTAAGGATAACATGTTTCAGCTCAAAGAACTGCTTATTTTAAATGCTAATAACTTAATTGTGATGGGTACTTTATTATAGATTCAATGAAAAAGAACATACGTCTTCCCAAACCTTTGTTGATCATTCATCAGTTTACTAAATCCTCAGTGCTATTCCTGTTGAAATTATGGGCACAACTGCCCTGACTTCAGGGAGAGGAAGGCTGAGCTGATAAAGTCAGATTATGAAGCACATGTGTTCGTGTAAGGCCTGATGTCCTTTCCACTGAGTCAATGGGAATCTTTCCATTCCAGAGGAGTCTCTTGAGGTCTCAATAGGTGGAGGCCACAGGCAGCTGCTCAGAGAGGCAGCACAGTTATTTGTGCACCACCAGCATCTCACACAATACAGAAGCATCACAGTGCACCTGGTAGATCCTACACAAGGCAAATACCACTCTAATGTAGAGTATACACCTGTTTTTAAGGGTAATGGAGATTATCAGTCCCTTTCAGATTTAGCAATTTAATCTAAAAACCATCCATTTCTTCCTCCTGGAATCAATTCCTGCTCATTTTCTTAAACATTAAGAAATTAAATTTCTTAACAGTTTTGAAGTATAAAGGAGGAGTAATTTTGTCTTTTTAGAATATATATTTTTAACATAGCCCAAAAACACATTTGCAGTTTTGGTAAAATGTGCATAATTATGATAAAAATCAATAATATTAGAAAAAATTGGAAACAAGCAATTTCCTGGCTGAAAAAAATGAAAGAGAACAAACCCACCAAAAAAAAATTTCAATATATAAAATTGATGTCTTCTTAGGTCATAGTAGAATGCGGTGATGTTCTGCCCCTTTTGTGAGATATAAGGTATGGAAGAACTGGATGTTCTCTCTGCTCAGCCTAGCACTCACTCAGCTGCAGCTCTCAGTTTGCTTCTGGGATAATTTACATGGTGGCTGATTGCAAGTGTCTCACAGAAATACACACACAGCCAAATCTTCCCAAAATTGGCTTAACATCAGGGATAGTAAAAAATAGCAACATCTAAAAATAGTTACAGGTCTATTGATTTTTAGGGTCTCTTCACAGTTTTTGCTGTGCACTGTATTATCTTGAAAACTCTGAGCTTTCATTAAAAGAAAGAGAGGAAAAAAAAAGAATTTTCAGTTGTCAGCTGGGTGCAAAGTCTTGTGTTCAACATAAAGGTCTTGTACGTGCTAGATATTTTGTAGTGAATATTTAATGCTAATATATTTCTCATAATTTTTATCTGGTCAGTTATATATACTAGTAAGTACACACTTTCATTAATGCTATGTAATTACTCAGTGCTCATAACTTAAACATTTCAGCAGGTGGATTGAACAGGTATTCTTGCTTTCAGGAGAAGGCTGAGATGGTAGGACTTAAAGGTTCAAAGCTAGTTTATTATCCTGTTTTATGTTAACATTTATCTCTCTAAAATAATGGTCTGCATGTAGAAAACTTTCATCATCCCTCCTTCCAAATTGTCCAGATTGTTGTTTTTGGAATCTTTAAAGTAGCCTGAAAAGACAGTGTGTAAAGCCTGCACATTCCTCCTAAGGTTTCTCTCAAAAGTCTCAGATCTTACTTACCATTTCCTTGGATACTGTTTGAATTTTCCCCACAAAAGCTAAATATTTTGCATTCCGTAGTCTTTGTTCTTGAATTTTTACTTTTTTGGGGTTTTCTTTTGTTTATATGTTTATTTTTTGAGGAAAAACTGTTGGATGAACAGTAGTGAGACATCAATCTTCTGTGTATACACAGGGTGAGTAAAGCAATAGTTGGTAAGAAGCTCTGCAGTCAGGCCCTCACTGTCTCATCATCTAAGAGCTTCATCCCTGAGAGTTGCTGCCTGTCCATGTCTCCTGGCACAAACAGGGAATGCTCTATCCTTGAAAAGCTGTTGTCTTCTGCCATCTCATTTTATGCTGCTCAGCTAAGAGCCTTCAGCTCTACAGTTCTGCAGGGGTGTTCTTATTGTCTTCAAAGCCTGCCCAAACTGCTTTGTACTTTGTTCAGCTCTTTGGTTACTCAGAGTTGGTTTTAATCCCTCTAATGTTCAGGTTTTTCAGTCCTCTTTTGAGTGTTGACCCATTATTGAGCCAGTTTGAGCTGTAAATGTACAAACACTTTACAGTAAATACATTTTTATTTTTCAGTCAGTAAGTTTTAATCAAGAAAGATAGAACTAGCTGTGTACATTCAGAAAAGGCAACATTAAGTTTGATTTGAAGTTGCACGTGACTGAAGTGGCTTCCAAAAGGTATTTTGCATTTCTGAAAGTTGGCCTCTGTAATGGATTTTTGAGGAGGAGATGAAAGCAAATTAAACAAGATTTTATGGCTTTTCAGCATCTTTGCTGATAGCTAAGATTATTGTTGTTTTATAGGAGGGTAGGGTGGAGGCTCACATCTTGGTGCACTGGCCTGTGGACCTTGGCTCTGGTGCAAAGATGGCAGCCCTCCAGTGAGCTGAACACTAAATGTCACCTGAATCCGTCATTACCTGATTTAATCATTCACCTTCCTTATATAAGTGAAAGTCTGTGCATCAGCATTTCTTTCAAAGAATATTTTAAGCAAGCAGTGATAGATATCTTCCCTTTTCCCCAATTTCTCTGTGCCTGTGGGCCAGCCAGACTAGCAAGTGAGTATTTTTAATTCCTTTCAACACATCTTTTTATCCTGTCATAATGTCATTGTGTAGCTGTGGCAGCTAAACAAGATGAGACAATAAAATATAAAGATGCTGAAATCTGAGAACCAGAGAGAAGCTTATAAGTGTACAGATTGTTCTGTCTTTTTTACTATCTCTGCTTTCCTTAAAACCTTGAAAATTGTAATAAGCATTTAGATGATTTGGGAGTAAGAATGAGCATCCTGATTGGTGCATGGCTATTTTGAACCCATCAGAAATACTGCAAAAGAGATGTGATTTACAAATAGTGCTGATACACTAGTATCTATCAATGCCAGTATAATTAGGTCTGGATCTCCTTTTGTTATAAACATCTCTGAAAGCCTCCAGCCCACTTACAAAGCTCTGTGGTTTGAAACCAGAGACATGTGAAGTCTCAGCTAGCAAGTGATTTATGTTAATGTTTGTAAAACTTTTTAATGACCTTTTTTTCTGGTGTGAAAATAATTCAGTTTGCAGCTTTACAGACTGAGATATTCTGTGTGCTTATAAACAAACAATGACAATACTCCATTATATTGTAGTAGAATGTATCAAAATTGACCTAGATAAAATACCAGTAGGGACCAAATGTAGATAGTTCAATGTTTCTGACTTGAAGAGCTCTTAAGTGACTACCAGGTAGCAGGGGATCAGTTCCCTCTGTGCCTTCAGTGCATTGATTTTCCTTTAAGGTGACCTAAATGCCCTTCATTTCTCATTAAGAAGTTGAGTCCAGGGGGATTCAAAGGTAGTTGGGCCCTTACAGATTCAACACCCCTTAATATCAGCCTGATACTGAAAATTATGGTGACTTATTATGCTGCTGAAAACCAATCTACCTAAAGTTAGAGGCTGATGCAAAACTGTCATGTAGTCAGACTAGCCAGCATCACCTTTGTATTTTTGCTTTAAATCAACATGTTGCTTTCTAAGAATTAAAAAAAAAATTGCAAGTTCTAAATATGTTTTGGTTCTGTAACACAGTATACTGATTTTTTCAAAGCAATTCAACATAATGACTTGACTAAAAATGTACTTTTAAGCTGTTCATGTCCCTCTGTCAAACACCATGTTTAAAAACGAGCTGTTCCTCCTTAGTTCTCCTTATTCTAACAGAAAAGGCAACATAAGCAAGAGATGAAACATAATCCTTCATACATGGTCCTGTCACCTTGACAAGATACTTTAGACATTTGGGAACCAATTTTTTAAATATTCTGTAACTCTGTGTGTACTGTATTGTTTCTGAAGTTGTGAATAGTTAACTTTAAGCTTAATCATCTCCACATGACCTGTAGCAGAATTCATAGGTCTGTAATTCATAGAGCTTTCTTACAGGATCAGGTGAATCTGTCTGGGGATTTGTCAGCCAAAACTGGTTCAGTTATGTTCAAATCTGACCTCGTTCCAGCCTGACCTTACTTCTGAAACATTATTGATGAGGGTACTTTAACATGTGAAAATATTTACTCAAACTTAAATTCAGCTAAGTTTTGACTGCAAAGTAGGGGGCAGAGTCTAGAAGAACTGAAACTTTACCTGAGAGAAAATATTTTTACTTTCCTCAGGTCAGCTTCATTAAGACCTATAAGCATCAAATAGATTTTTAAGTCTGGGACTTTTTCTCTGTCCTTCTTTTCAGTTAGACTGTTACTTTTGATTTCCAAGAGCACCTCATTCTCAGATTCTCAGGAACTATTCTTTTCTGTTCTGGTTGGATTATGTATAAAGGTGTAACCTAACATAGTGAAATTCACTCTCTGTGTTAGCTTAGGTTCTCCCATGTCTCTCTTGCTAAGAGTTCTCTTTTATTCAGTCCCAGGAGACCTATGGCTGTAGTCCTGGCTCCTTTCCATTTTTGGAGTTTTGGTGCATAGCAATGCACAGACAAGCAGGTGTATTCCTTTGGGTCTGTCACCCAGGAAAAGAGAGCATGAAGGGATACCTGGGGTAAACCTCACTGCAGAAAGACTTAAATCCAGTTAAGCAGTAGTCTCTATGAATAATCAGAACACTTAATTTTTGAAATACAAGCTTTTGAAAAAAAAGGTATTAAGTTCCAGAATGTGAAGGAGAAACTTTGGGAGAAAAATAGAACCTTATTGAACTAAAATGCAGCTTCATGAACAGATTATAGCAGAAAATTATTACATTGAAGAACTGTTGGTTCATTTGGCTTTTTTCCTTTTTTTCTTCTGAACCTACATTCCCACACAGTAAAAATTTCGATACTCAAATCTTCAGTATTCCTCCTGCTTTTTTAAGTGACTCATGGCTATTCTTTCAAAACACATTTTCACCCAGCATTTAAGTCTTCCTCATAGCTTTTACTTGTCCAAAGCTTTTCTGAGCATACTTCAATAGCTTGTAGCAATCCTTTTACATCTTTGGTGTTATAATGTCTAATATTGCAGTATGAAAAGGGAAATAAAGCTTCTGCTAGAACTTGATGTCTGCAGCTTCGATTTTCATCTGTGTTGGTGGAAGAGAGACCCCTGTTCCAACCTGTTTCTAGAGCCAGCTTCTCACTCTTGGTGTCTGGGAGGTTCTGAAGCTGTGACTGTTGATGACAGTAACTTCTACCCAGACAGGAGGCCCAATGCTTTCAGGGACCTCTTCTTTGCCATGGTTCTTGCTTCTCCTGTCACCTTTAGTGTCACTGTCAATTCTGTGCAAGAAATGGCCAAAATGGTTTTGAGAATCTTGGATAAATCCACTCAGTTGCCTGCCTTGTCAAGCCATCGAGTAAGTCCCTGTACCACAAAAATTGTTCTTTCTTCACTCCTCATTCAAGTAACACCCAAACCTCATCTGTGAGGTAAAAAGAAATGGTACCTTGGCCCACTTATACTGAGCTGTGTGTGAAGATGTGATTGTCTGAAGCATCTAAAATTAGAGAGCTGAGTATACATGGTAAGTTTTAGTAGCTCACCTGCTATCTCAGGGTAAAATGGCATTGTGTTTTCAGTTTTTCAGTTGCTCTTGGTAAACACAGTGTTTTAGAAGTATTTTGTCATCTTTCGGCTGAGATAATAAAATTTAACAAATCAGTAGGAAAAAGAACTGGTTTTAAATAAACATTCCTCAGTACGTGAAGAAAGAAAAGGGGCTTAGACTGGTATAAATCCCATTATATTATTCTAGCATAGGGAAATGTGTTTGGGGAATGAAGATTTGACATATATTTTTATTTTCAAGCATCATACTAATTTATATTACTCAGCCCTTTAACTGCCAAACTGTAAAAGTCCATTATGCTACTGAAAGGAATATACAAATTATCCCCTGGCACTTTAGGCAGGAGTTTTACATATATGCTGTTATTCTATCAGCCAGCTAGCTGCACGATTCTATTAAGGAGTAAGTGAGAAAATTATATTGCCTGCAAACTAATTGTACAAAAGACTCTAAAATAAGTAATCAGAGCCCAGTTCTTTCTGAAAACCAGCCAGGAGACATTATAAATCGCTCAATCGCTCTTGTCATTGTCAGCCCAGTTTAAAGACCCAGAGCTGCCATGTTGATTTTATTCACTGTATAATACACTTCCTCTCCAGCTGTTGACAGGACTGGGCAAACTCAGCTTTTACTCTTCCTAGCTGCTCACTTTCAGCCTCTAGCATCTTGAAGTAAATAAGGAATTGGTAGCGATTTCTTCTGGATCTTCCTCTGAAATAAAATGCAGATCTGAGTATCTTAAATGGAAATTCATGTCTAGAAGTAAATAAGATATTATGAGAGCTCCAATGACCTGGAATGTTCAGTAAATTCAGGTTTTTAACAAAAATAAATCCACTAATACATGGAGTGCTAGGCAAAATGCATTTTAGTATGGTATAGATATCCACTGCATCTACATGTGAACTGGAGACAAAATGTTAGTTCCTTGAACTCTTACTGCAGTGTAGCCATGCTCTAAAATGCTGGAACACTTTATGGGGACCAGCTGTGGTCACTGGTAAGATGTGGATCTTTATTTCTGTTCTTGTAACTCTGCTGGGTTCATTGGAGGAATTCTTTGCAGCATCTTCCAAGTTCATTTTCCAACACCAAAAATGAATATTAAGCATCTGCTGTAAAATACAGTTCATTAAAGAAAAGCAGTTTAAATTTAAAGGCAATTCCTCCTGTAAGCTAAAGTACTGGAATCCAAGTGACTAGAATAATAGCTCCTTTTAGCATTCTTTAGGTGTCAAGAATTTGCAGGAAAAGTAAGTTGCACTGTGGTTGCTGCAGACTGTTGCATAGTTTGCAGAAATGTGAAATGTCAGGGTATGGATTAGAAGTGTCTGCATAATGAAATGAGCAATCTTGCATTCATCTTTCTGGTTCTGAATGCTACTTCTTGGTGTTGGCACCTTTACCTTTGTATCTGTGGACAGGATCTCTTACTACAGTGGGAGTGTTCCACCTGCTCTGGTAGGGAGTTTGCTTCCTGAAGTTCTCTGTTGTAATCTTGATCTTGTTTTTGATCAAGATCATTTCTGACCTTGTGCAAAGGTATCTTTGATCTTGTGCAAAGCATTTCTGATTCCCTCTTTTTTTTTTTTAATAGGGATGTTATTACATGTTTCTCCTTTTTTTTTTTCTTTAATAGGGATGTTAATACATTTATTACTGTAGTATAATGAAGTTCATTAGATACGATTTTTGGAAGCTTTGGAGGTCTCCCTGTGTAGTGGTTGTGCCTTTCTAAAAGTGCCTTGTTAGAGTGAAAGAATAATGTGAATCCCTTTTTAAGCTTGCCCTTACCATCATTTTCTACCTATCCTTTCAAAAGTGTTATTTCCTAACATTTCTAATGTATATTGGAAAGACCATCCGCAGGAACTGTTGTGCTGAATTCCCTACCCACCATATCCTTCAGTTTCTTAAATAGCTTTCTCCACAGCAGCTAAGAAAGGGGAAAAGGACTAAACTGCTTTGACTTTTGTCATTAGCATTCAGGCATACCAAGATCTGTTTTACTCAGCAGCATTGCTAACTCACTCATGCAGCAATGTCCAGGAGGGAAAAAAAGCCTGCAAAGGCTTGAAAAGGTTGTGCCAAATATGCTGGTTGTTTTGGCAGAGTACACATTTTGCCATGCAGACCTCCTTTACCATAAATACTTAACCAATTTTCAATAGATGTAAGTGGTTTAAGTATTACTTCCTGTTGAATTAGCAGTTGCTGAGCATTTGAGTCTTTGTGCAATCCTGCAATCCACTAATGTGATATTTAATGAGGAGACATCAGTCTGCAGAAAGGTAGTCAATATAAATCAGTGTTTACGAAGTGTGATTAACTCTGAAATATTTCATCAATGCTGTGGTCCCAGGCAGGCTCTATGCTAATTATTAGAACCTGTGCATGTTTCAGGGGACTTTGATGGACCCTGAGTGCAGCAAACATGGAGCAGCAAAATTGCGATTATGCTCGGACTGTCTCTGATGACAATTTATGCATTTGGTGTGATGACCTCTCGCTTCCCAAGAGGGCAATAAACAGAATGCATTTTCATTAAGATACTAATGCACTTAATCACAGGGGGAAAGGGTTAGAAAATAAAGAAATACTTCTAAAGCAGGATGTGACAGACTGATCAGGAAGATGCTTTATTTAAAAGTCAGTTTGCAGGTGTAACTTCCGACTGCTGCAAAGTCTGTCATACTGGATGTGGTGTTGGGCAATAGGATGCATGGCTGGGCAGATGAATAAGCTGAGCTGAGCTGTTTTATGAAAAGTGCAGTGGTACTAGGGCAAAAGAGAACAGATGTTCTCCCATTTGGACTTGGCTACCCAAAGATGTGATTTAAAAAAAGTAAACTACTCATGTATTTTACTCGTTCATTTGCAAGCTTTTATTTTCTTATTTTTGGGGAGAAATAATATGAATTAAGCAGTAGCAATAAAGAAAAAAAGAGACTGCTTTGCCCAGGAGGGCTCACATTTAAGGATTGAGCTTGTTGTAGGCTTTAAGAGGGGAACTGGGAGAAGCAGGGGAAAGGCAAGCATCTCTTTGAGTTTTTGTTATTCTGACAGCTTGGCAGGAATGATCCTATTCCTGATGCCTCTCAGTACAAGAATTTGGTCTGAAGTATAGAGAGGAGAGGAGATGTCCTGGAGCAGAGATCTGGCCTGGCAGCTGTAGAGCATGCTAGATGTGGTGGTAACAGTCTCAGCGAGCCCTGCCTGATGATGTGTGCCAGCTGCAGTGGAAGAAGGGTGGAACTCCATAGTACCTGTTACAGTTGATTATACAGTAAAGCAGTCCTCCTTTTGAATTCTAGGCAAAGAGAGACTGATGAAATTGGCTAAAAAGGAAAATAAAGAGTGCTCAGAGAAGGAGACTGAGCCTGTGGCTTGGTATGGAAAATAAATAACAAAACGTCTTTCTTCTATCAGCAGGAATAACATACGTGAAGGATTTTGCAAGGGACCGTATTTAGAGTGAGACACAGACTCACATTAATTGTGGTTTTGTATCTATTTCTTTCATATAGATGTCTAGATTAAAAAAGAAAAAGGGTGAAAAAACTTCATCTTTAACTCAGCTATTTAATTTTACTTGAAAGACGTTTCCTTTCTGTAGCACTGCTTAGTCTTGATATATTCCAAAACGAAATACAGTGGCAGTTGTATGAGCGCTTCTGTGTATCTGTTGTGACTCTGAACACCTCTTCCCCTGTCTGTTCCATCACAGGTAACATAGAGTACAGCTGCCCAGCAACAAATGAATGTGAAATCACAAAGCGCAGACGCAAGTCCTGCCAAGCCTGCCGCTTCATGAAGTGTCTAAAAGTTGGCATGCTGAAAGAAGGTAAGACTGACCACCTCAATCTGTATCTCTCTGCAAACACTTGTTACAGCTGTAGGGCAATCAGGAAAGAAGAGAGACTGGTGAGTGTTCTAATCTGTTATTGCAAAGGCAATTTTCATATATACTTGCTCTTTCTGACATCTGCTTCTAAGCTATCGAATCATGCTTTATCCACATAGAGTTCATCATCTTACAGCAAAATGTACCTCAGCATGCAATCTCCTTCAGTAAATAACTGATAGAATAACTGTCAGAATTCTCAAAGATTTCTTTCCTCCATTCCTTATCCACTGCTACTCTGTCCCAGTTCTGGCAGAAAACCAAAACACACACTGTACCTTCCTTTCCCTGCTTTTATTCAGTCTTCGTTCCATCAGGACAAATGTAAGGGTTACTTCTAAATTAAACAAATATTGTGTGTGTGTACTGAAGTTACTGTAACTACACTGGAGCAAATTCTGGCATGCAGAAGAGGAGAATCCACCCTCCCTCCATTTTTTCCTAAAAGTGTCTGAGAACTCCTGCTCCCCACTGTAAGTATATACTGAATGTTTTAATTCATCAGTTACATTTTGAAGATACTGAATGCAAGAAAATGTACTCAAGAAATGGGGCTGTCTTACCTGGAACCTGCTTCATGTACGTTACAAAAAGAGGTGATTCCTCAAATCTTGGTTGCCCGCTATGCACTTATATTGCTGTTAATGTATATGCAAGGATATACTTCTAAGTGCATGTATTATGTGCATTATTATTTTAGGGCACTGACACCACCATGAAAGATGCCAGGGACTTCTGAACTAGATAAACATGTGAAATAAAATCAAAATAATGTTCTCTAAATATTGTATACAGTGGGGAGAGTACTTTGTGTGAAGTGTGAAGCAACCACTTCAAAACAATTCTATGCAATTTGCTTTGTTAGTGCTTGAAAGTTCGGCCTTAATAACTGGCTGATTTTTGCAAATGGGTTGGTGGTAATGTAAAACAGGTTAAGTATCCAGTTATCAGGGTAAAATCCAAGAACATAGACCAGTGGTGAGATGGTGGGCAAATTAGGCCTATCACGCACCTACAGACATATTCTTATTGGATTATACTTACTAAGAATAAACCTTGTTCTGTGCAACTGCTTTGGCAGATGCTATGATCCTGTGAGCCAAATCCTGCTGTCCTTAGTCTTACTTGAGCAAAACTCCTGTCAGATTCAATGGAGATTTTGCCTCAGTAAGAACGGCAGGATTTGACCCTCTCTTCAGTGGTTATGGGAGAGTTCTTACTTGCCAAAATCCTCATACAACTGACCACTAGGAGCAGTTACTTCAAAGTGAAATTATGATTCTTAGATAAACTGTAAAATGAAAGGGATGACTGGGTATGGCACCTTTTGAAAGGGACTGTGCTTCTTAGCATCTTTTTTTAGTAAGTTAAGACCCTGTATTACTAATAACCTAATGTACAGATATATTGAGCAACTTCTTTGAAAATGAAACAGTGCTACCCAAGAGCACATGGAGGTGAATTGATTTAATCCATTTCCTCTAAATTTTGAGGGCACTATTGTGCATCCATTAACACATATATTTTAAAAAAATCTAGGCTGTGTGCAGCTTCTGGGACTGCAAGAGGAAGTTAAGTGTCCTCTACAAATGAGTAATTACCTAAGCAAATCTGTGTGCATATGAACTATTTCTGCATACAGTTAATTTTATTAACTGAGATAATTTAGATAATACAGATGTACATTGTAATATTTTTTTGTTTGCTCATTGTCCATGGATTCAAATCATTCTCACAAGTTTTCTTAATAAGACTTGCATAAATTTTCTACTCCAAAAGTACATACCTTTTTCTAAATGGCAAAATAACTAATTGCTTTGAAAAGACAGTGTTGTTTATTTATCACCTATTTTAACAACCTGCAAGAACCTGTAAGGCCATTTTATTTTTTTTCCTCCTTTATTGGCCACTTTTTAAACTATACCAATTCACAGTACATTTGTAAGACTGTACTTGTAGTAAAGGGGAAGGTAGTTTTGGAGCTGGGTTGTTGTTTTAACCTACAGGAAAGTCTGGAGATGACTTTTTGACTTGGACTACATCCTTTATGTACAGAATTAAGAAAGATAATATATGACTTCTTTCATGTGTAAAGTGGTATAAATTTGTTGATTAGCATGGACGTAAAATAAGCTGAAATTATTCTTGCTGTGTCTCAAGTGTTTCTTTATGTACAGACAAGGATTTCAGTCCCATGCAGCATGTCAGAGATCATGCTGCAGTAAATCTATTCAAATGTAAACCTGTTCAATTCAATTACCAGTTTATAATAAAATTTGCTGCTGCAGCCTCCACGTTTGTCACAGCAGTCTCTACATGCTGATGGCACAGCATGCCTGAAAATTGACAGCCTAAATCTATTTACAAAAAAAATTTAGTTGCAGACCTGAAATAAAATCAAGTTTAAGCAGCTTTGAGAGGAGCATCACATTCCTTACAAGAACAGCACATCTGCCAGGGTGCATCTTCTCCAGAAATCTTACGTTGTTTGTGGGGAGTTTTCTTGTAGAAATTTATCCTTAACAAACAGTTTTTAAGTGTAATCCAAAGTGAAACAGTTTTCAGACATTGTGCTTCCCTTTACATTTGAAAGGACTTTACTACGTTGTCATTTTGTGAATTGTCATATGAATTTCCTGATAGTAATCACAGTGCCTGGAAAAAGATTCTGAGTTTTAGCTTGGCTTCTAGGGCAAGGTCTGAAAACCACTTACAGCAAATGTATAAGGTGGCTTCCCTTATGACATCTGCATGTTGAATCATTTATGTGACAAGATAATGGTGTTTTTCATCAAGCATACAGTGTTTCTGTGGGAGACCCAGTGTTAGGGCTGTGGGGCTGTGTTTTGGGGTCAAATCCTGGGAGGGAATTGAATTTCTGGTCACATGTAGTACAAGGTGGAGTAGGGATTTTCTGTACATATTCTCATGGATGTTTGTGGGGCTTAACCAGCAGCACCTAGATCAAGATTCTTAGTAATTTGTAAGATGTGGGCCAAGAGCCAGAGAATGAATGCTACAGCAGTGCCATGCTGGGCTGGGCTGGGATTGAGGTCCTGGCTGCATCTCCTATTGAGTATCATAAGAAGGTTTGTACAGACTGATCTGGAGGAACACATCTGGCCTGTTACTTGAAAACATGTCTGGCTCTATGGATGGGTTTTAGGATGTTGTACTTCATACTGTAACATTCAGAAGAGGCTGATGAGCTTTTAGGCACAGGACAAATATGAGGGTGCTGTGTTTTCATTTACTTTTCTAGATAAGGGTTATTAGTAGCAAAGCAGAATACATTGCACTCAAAGAGAAAAAATTACGTTTTTCTATATTTAATTTTGTGTGTCAGTGTTACAAAAAATCAGATTTTCAACTATCACATTGATTCTTCTACCAAAATTCAGTTTCTTTGACTTCACTTATATTTTGGTGGATTGTCTCAGATTCATGAGAACAGATGAAACAACATTAAAGATTCTTGTGTAGTCTAGGGAGAAACTTCAAATGTATCCCTTGAGATTTCTTGAAATAATATTGCAATTGCTAAAAGGGTGCAGGGTGACATGTACATCAATTTGCCCTTTTAAAAAATGAACATTTTTTAAGACATTCAGTAGTTTTCAGTTCTGTTGGTTTATAATCTGTCTTTTAAGTTTGGCCTTTCAAACTCTTTGGAAGGCAGTGATTAGTTTGCTTCAGTGGTAGAATTAAATCTATGTTCATGTGCAAGATTGGGTATTTTGGCTTTTTCCCTTTTTATACAGCTAGTTGGACTGAGAAAAAGGGGTTGATTTTTTTTTTCTTTTTTAAGAAGAAAAATTGGATGTAAAACTACATAAGATGGTATGGGGAATCTTAAGTAGATATTTGACTTTTTTCTATTGCTAGGTGATCTGAGTAGAATTCAACATCTAATCTTTAATTAGTACTATGTGCCTATTAATAATATTTGTGGGACTATTTACTAGCATGTGTTTGTGGTAGAAGATATTATTCCAAGTTTGTTATAGGACAGATCTTGTTCCGAAGAGCTTCCCATGTGAGGTAATTCCAATGGAGTAATTATTCCAAAATAAAATTAATTTTTGTTTCAGATGCAGCATTTGTATAACTGTTTTTACAAGAGGTTGTTCCACATGTTTTCGTTTTTTCCATTGAGGCAAAGCCTTAGCCTCAGTTTTACCTACCCCTGTATTGTAGGGAGGTTAAAAACTACGTTTCAGAGGAGAATCTGTTGAGTGGCACTAATGCAGCTTTTAGACCATCTGGAATGCTGTATCCTGTTTTAGCTCTCACAGTTCTGTGCAGTACAAGTTTGTATTTCTTACAGGACTGTTGATACCAAACATCTCCCATGTATCTCTCATTTGTGGTATTTGAGTGTTTTCAGAATTTGTTATGGACTGTGTGCAGTGGCTGATTTGCATTGCTTGTTATTTCAGAAAGTCTAGTTCCTAAATGAGTGATACATGGAAAAAAAATCTAAGTTTATATGAAAAGTAAAGTATACTACAATAAAATGGCATGGGTCACCTCATGTAAGTATGTTTGTGTTTTCCTTAGGAATGGATGGCCTTTACAAATTATCATCAGTCACTTGGTACCCAGTTAGAATAGGCAGAGTAGCAAAATTCCAGCTTAATTAGTCCTGCTATTACAGATGAGAGGCCAGATCCTCACCAAGTATTAACAGAAGCTCTTGGAGCTGTGTTAGATTGCTGCTCATTTGGCAGGTTTAGCAATCTGTGCTATGGGGAAATCAGGAATATACCTTTCTGTGTCTGTGAATCTTCACAGTTGCTTGTACATGAGCCATCATTCAGGCTCTAAAAATGAACAGAAACTCTCTGAGCTCTTCATCTGGCAGTGCTGGCTTGATGAGTAACCCTTCCCATCACAGCAGAGCAGTTTGCAAGCTGTACTTGCACTGCTCAATGAGTAGCCCTCAACACTTCTCATTCATTAGTTTGCTTGGGTGTTTTGAGAATTCATACAGGCCCTCAGAGAGACCTCAGCATCCCTAGAGAAATGGTAAGGCAGTAGTTAGAATCTGCCTTGTAAAGAAATCCTGGACTTTTAAGTGGTTTTCTTCGGCAGTGATCTGAATAAAAGCAATTACTGACCGTTTTGAAAATGCTTGAACATTTTTACATGGTCATGTAATGAACCAGAAGATTATTACACATGAGTTACACGTTTTCTTAACATGCTAAGATTGGGATTCTCTAAAATAATTTTGTTCACACTTTGAGAGATTTTATTAATTCAAATATAACAATACATTTTTAAAAAGAGATATGTGTATTTTAAAGCATAAATTACTGAGTTTATTATGGAAAGATTACCGTATGAACATCTTTGGCTTGTGTTAAGCAGCAGATCGGATTAAATTATCATATTGATCCTTTCTGGCTTTGACAGTCTATGAAAATGAATCCAATACAGCAAGGAGAACAGGCAGCTTGAGTTTAGTCTTATGTAAGGAGATGCGTGATATGCAGAGGAGCAGATTAATGGATTCTCTCTCAAAATAATAAATAAAACTAAGCAATCTTCTTTATGACTAAAATTGTGTTATCACCTATGATTTGAGGGTAGTGAAAAAGCCTGCTTAATAGGATTCCTTCTAACAACATCCCTTTTGAAAAGACCTGTGCATCAGACATTGCCGAGGTAAATTTCTCTTACAAGTCTAATACCATTAGTCTGCCAAGATGAGAGCAGAAATTATTGTGGACGAACTTTTAGTTTCTGCTGCCTTCAGAAATCAGAACAAAGGAAAGGAGAAAGCATTAATGGTATTCAAAGAAAATATTTCTGTACAGGATGACAGTTAATAGAGCGGCAGTGACCTCAGTGATATTTCTTATGCTCTCTATCGTAATATTACACTTAAGGAGCTTCTCCATTAATGCAGGATATTAAACAAACCTCCTGTGTTATAACATCAAGAGATAACATAGTGTGTCTTCTGTTGATGTCTCAGCTCTCTTCTATGTTTCAATGTATTATGAAGGAATTTGGTTTCTAGTGTAGATATTTTTTGGAACTGTTTCTTTTCCTCTCCTATTCCTTCCTTTCCCCCTTTCTTCCCTTCGTTCCCCAATTCACCCATTCCCCCCTTTTCTTCCTCCTTTTTATTTCTCCCTTTCCTTCACTTTTATTTCCTCCTTTCCCCTTTTTCTTTCCCCCTTTCCCTTTGCACTCCCTTTCTTTCATTCAGCATGTGCTTGGATTAATACATACTGGGACCTGTTAAATCTCCTTGGAAACAATAGAAGCTAATCTCTAAGTGCTGTTGGTGTTCATAAGTAGGCTTCTTTGCTCCTAACCAAAATGTGACCTGATGGCCCGGTTCACACATTAGAACTGACAGCCCAATTTGTCTGCCCTAAAATGCAGCTCATGACTATCCACTCTCTGTAACTGATAAAGAAGGACAAACTATTCAGCTTCAGGTTAGTGTTTATAGTCAGCTCAAGCAACTAGCATTTCTATTCATCCACTAGAAAAATACTCCAGAAAAAGCAAATATTGGGGATGTGGATATCCTTCCCAAGTCACACAAAAGCACCTACAGCTCCTACCAAGTGTTGGTCTCCTGAGACCTTTTCACTGCACTTGTGTTGCAGTGTTGTGGCACTCTGCTTCGTGTTCTGTCTCTGAGTATTTTGGGGAATAAAACAGATATCCCAGCAGTTCACTGGACTTGGTCTTTAAATAAAATTTCTCTCTTTCTAGATGAAATTCTGTTTTCCCTTTATACAAATGCTCCCCTTCCATAAAAGAGGAGCTATGAAGTGAATGTGGAGAAAGCAGTGTTGTTTGTAAGTCTGAGTTTGAGAACTCTTTACATTTCTTGGCTTTACACAGATCTGTAAATGGGGAGGTTTTTGTGTTAGCATTTGCAAATCTGAGGTCAGAGCAGTTTGCTGGCTCACTCAGCAGCTTCCTTGAGATTATCTGTTAGGTTGGGTCTACTCACACAATCGTTACTGCTGAGAATCCCAGTGACAGCAGTTGTTTGCAGGGTCAGACAAGCAAAGAATACTTTCAACCTAAAGTTACTTTGTACTTCCATTATTGAAAATGAGTTTGAAAGATTTTGAATAGGATTAAATTTTACTGTAATTTTCTTAGTGCACATACCTAACATATTACTTGCTCAGAGTTGGAAGGAGTAGATTCTGCAGTTTCATGAGTCTACTTAAATTACCATTAAAAATTAATCACTTTGTACTAATATTTTCTCATCATAATCTGAGGTGGTTAACTGCATGTCCTCATTTGTCATATTTCTTCTTTCGATCCTAAAATAAGGGAGCAGTATTTTCCTAATTTTCTGGAAAATACTCCATTGTTTGCAAAATATCTTCATTGGATTTAGCCCCTGTCCCCTGTGAACATTTGCTTATGCACTGGTAGTACAGTTGACAGCAATATAAGTGATAAGGATAGGTAGAAAAAGTCTGAAGGATGCAGGACTTTTCCCATGATGTCACAGACAAGTAGCTGCCTTTCGTTCTTGGTCTCTGCCACCCCTAAAGATGTACATCAGTGTGGCACTGCCATTTATTGCAGAGTACTTTTTTGCATTCTTAGATGTGGGTCCTGCCCTGTATTATATAGGGCTCATTTTATAAAGAGTAACATTAATATAATCTGTAATCTTCACTTTTTTCTGTTTCTGCTGTGCAGATACTTGCACATCCTCTGCTTGAGGGTGGAATAGGTATAGCATCTCTGGTAGAGGTGCATTTAATGTTAATGCATATCCTTGTCTCTAAAGTGCCACTCTGGAGCCAACCTTCCTGTATTTTACTCAGCCCTTGTCTGGGCAGCACTCACAGCTCCTTGCTGTGTAAAATCTTCATTTGAACAACAGAATATGTTGTAGGATTATTTGGGGTGATGGGCTGAAATGATGCAGGTGCTGGTGATTAGAACCCATGTGGCAGATGTACAGGCAGACTTCTGCTGCTTGGGATGCTCAGAGGCTGAGGAACTCTCTTGGCCTCTTCACTCAGTCAAAGCAATGAATGTGTTGAGAAGCAAGAAAATTTCCACCTGCAATTGTTACCTCTGACCTCATATAGTGCTATCCCTCAAATATTTCACACTTCTAAATCTCTGCTGTCCTAACAAAAAAAAAGTTAGAATCAACGTGGGCTTTGAGACATTAATGTAACTAAGCCACAGTCTTCTCTCTGACCAGTCGTTCCCTTTTATAAGCTGAGGAGTTATTGCAAGTGGTGAGCCTTTGCCAGTTCTACTCACTGAGTCACTGGAATATGAAGTTGGAATATTATTTCATGTCGTGTTTGTAATGTGGCTTTTGTGGTTGAAAGTCAGCAGCCTGAATTCTGAAATAAATGTCCCTTTGTCAGATTTTGCCATGCTTACTAGCTATTCTAATAATAGATCTCATCTAACCAACGTTTTTTTTTTTCTTTCTTTTTAGTTTTCTTTTCTTTGGGTATTTATATGCCAGAAAAGGGAAGTTACGAGGGGAATCTGTTGTGCTCACAGTAGTTGCATAATATAGCTATTAATCTTTATAAATGAAGGAACATAGCTTTATTTTAGGCCTCAATAGGCATTTATTAGATAAATGATTCTGAAGAAAGTCAAACACAGCTATGTTAAATATACACACTTACTGAATAATGTCAGTATTTTCCTTTTTGCTCTTTATTGTTCCATCAAAGTTAAGACATGTGTCTATTTTTCTCTTAAGCATCTGGTTTAGGTCTCAGGATCATCAGGTATAAGATGAGAAGTCAATTTGATTTACAGTTTTAGTGTAGCAGATCCAAAATCAACATGCCATACAGCTTGCTTGCATGGGATATTACTGCAGTCCATGTTAAAACAGTTAATTTTTAAAATACTTCATTTAGAAAAATTGAAATACTTTCTAAAAGAAAGTCTGTGTGATACTGTCCCTTAATCAGCTTAACTCCAGTCTGTGCCCTTAGTGGCAGAATTGCTGGTGTGCTGTAAATGTTTATCAGCAAAACTACTTGACTAGCAAGAGAGAATATTGGTAACTTGCTGCATGCTGAGCACATACAGATCCTAGGAAAAAACAAGTAGTACAAGATCATCATCCTCATCTTTTGTCTCCTTTTCTTTCCCTCTTCAGCCAAGCATTAGTACATACAGTGCTGTTCTTGTCATTTTTTGTCAGCAATGAAAAAATTACTTCACCAATGCCCTGTCTCTTTCTAATACTCCTTTCAGTTCTGTAGGTGGCTGACTGAAGACGAGCCACATCTCTTGTTCTGATCTGAATCAATCAACAGATCAGTCTTACATCATTTGTTCAACACTTGTACAGCCACACATTGCTTTTCATGACAGTCTGCCAGACAGTGTTTACAATGGTCTCCAGCATCTGCAGTTCCTACGCTCTCTCTCATTTTCATATTTTCTGTAGTTCAATCCAAGCTTTAGAAATGGGCACCTGAGATTGCATTGCATGGTCAGTCTCACATTTCAGTGGATAACGTTTGGGAAGAGTATCTTGTTCTAAGTTGCCAGAACTACTGCATTTCTGGATAGGAAGTGGTATCAGTTATGGCAAGGTGATTTAAGAGATGGCATAAATACACTTTGGATCCAGATTGAAGATACCTGCCTATTACTATTGAAGTGTTAAGAGAAGTCTTCCTCTGAACTGATTTTTCAGGTCACAAGCCACTTGCTGGTTTCCTTGTCAAACTTTTAATGAAAGCTTAAGTTGCTAATTTGAAGATAGACTAGATGGCTAAATATCAAAATAAAGGAAAATTAACATTTCCCTTTAAAAAGTAGCAGTCTGTTTTATAATACCAGTTTAAATGTATTCTTGCTCAAAGATGTATTAGAAAGTATCTATTGAGTTATAACTCAGGTGAAGAATTGGGCTGAAATAATAAGGGACTGAATAGGCTCTTCCTTCTCAACAGCTCTCAAGAACATCACCCAAAGTTCAAGTCTCTGACTGTGTTTCAGACAAAAAGAAGTTGGAACACCTCTTGAGTCTGGTGTTCACAGCCATAGTCTTTGCTGGTCTTCCATCTGCTGGAGTGTGCCACATGGCCATTGCTTGGTCCGGCACGAGGTGCAGAGGGATGCAGTAGCTGGAGAACAAAGCCACAGAGTAGCTAAGATGACATCAGATCCTTCTCCTTTCTCTTTTTATCTTCTCTCATTTTCATGACTTTCTGTTCGTTTTCTTCTTCCAAACCATGATTGTATCAGAAGAATGCTGATGAGAAAATAGTTGCTGCGAGCACATATCCTGCAGGCAGTTTTTCTTCTGGCCAGGTGGGAGAGAGAATCACTAATTTCTTGAGGTTCTTGGTAGCTGACTCACTGTTTTGTGAGGACTAGTCAGGCTGAATGACTGTATTTCCTTCTGGGCATCCTGGTATTGCTGGAGATATTCATCCTGACAGGATGCTTCAGCTCTTCTCCGATTAAAATACTTGTTATGGAAGTATTCTTAGACACAGCTGATTAATGAAGTTAGGAAAAATGTTTAAATGCAGTGTTAAGGCTTCCAACATTGGTGTTCCTCTCTAGGGAGGTGTGTGCAATGAGAAAGCATTTGGAATGTTAGCAATGCATCCCATTTTGTTGCCACTTGTTTTCTCTAATTTTCTTTTTTAATTCTGGTTAGCTGAAATAAGTCCTCTTTCCCTCCTCTTCACCGTTCCCTCCCCCTTTATGGAATAGCCCATGACACGTGCCTGTAAAGTGGCTTCTTGGGAATTTGCAAGTCTTTGAATGTGTTATCTGATTAAAGGGATGTATGTGTCTTTAATTCTCGTCTGCAGTTTCACCTCTGACCCCATCTGTTAAAGTGGAAAGGAGCTGAGAGTCAGCAAAGTCCCAGATTCAACCCAGATAACCTGCAGTGTGCACATTTGAATGCTTTAACTCCTCGGTTGCCCCTGAAAATTACATACTTAATTAAGTGACAGGTTTCATTGGAAAATGTGGAGGGTCTGATACGAGACAGGTGAATTGTTCATTCAAGGTAGGATAATTTAGTCCTGGCTTTGCCTTTTCTATTAAAGAGGAAAAGAACATACAGAGGTATGGCATAAACATGTATAAGATCTTGTTTGCATGTGTGTATTTTCATTTATTTATTATTTTAATGACCAGTTTCTTGCTTACAGAAGTGAAAAGTCAAACCCCCATTTCTACTTCCTTTTTGAAAAGTAAGCTGAATTACGTGGTTGGAAATGATGTTGCAGTTTTGGGTGGGATTTTTAAATACCCCTGAATAAGGCAGTAGAAATAATGTCATTGAAAGATTGAAGTGGATGACATGAGGGTCATTTACATTGTATTTTGCTAATATTGTGCTTTTTTGCAGAACAATGTAATTGTGGCATTTTGTGTACTTTACAGATAGATACCATAAGTGATGGGAATATCCCACTATGTTTGGACCTGTGAGTGTTTTGGTTTTTCCTCTGGTCATTTTCTTTTCTAGCTTTCAAACGCTCTTAAAATTGAAAGCATTTTCGGTATCCCAGATCCATCCCTGTTCTCTGAAAGCTAGAGCCAAATTCTTCCCCCACTTACATCTGTTCAACTCTGGTGGTTTCACTTATGCTATGTGGCTGTAACAATGCAGAATTTGTCCTAATCTGCCCTTTCTTTTTCGATGGAGAATAGGCACGTGCAAAGTGTACGTGAGCACAGTAAGTTGAAATGCAAACAGAAAAAAATGTATGTATTTTGTGTGTGCGTGTACACACACATAGATAAACAGCACACAGATAGGTTTGATAGTATATCTACTGTACATAATATTGTAAATGGTGTCTTGCTGTGCTGGAATCCAGGCAATATGAGTTCAGTACTAAAGTGTTCAAGTTGCACCTGAGCTAGCTGGAGCCTGCCAGCCTCTGCAAGCCCACTGAGAGCATCTGTCTCGCCACCACCTTGCTCACGCTGTGTCCTCTGCAGGCTCTCCGATTCTTCCGACTATGAGCATAAATCATCCACCTGTCAGGAGCTGGAGCTGCCTGGATTATGCAATGCCTGCCTTCATTTGGGGACGGTGCGAGCAGAAGATTGCGGCAAACGCTTTGCATTCATTTTAATGCCGATCCCGCATCTCTTCAGCTTTAATGAGGGTTCAGGGTGGTGACGACTCCCTGAGACAATGAAAGTCCTAGAGACCCAAGCTTTCTTTGTACATTTGTATGGCCTAGTTTAGGGGTTTTTTTTTTTTTTTGGCGTTTTCCCCCCTCCCTTCCCCCCCCCCCCCCTCAAAGAAATGAATGAATGGCTTGAAAATTGAGGCAGAGAACTGGTACTGCACAAAGCCAGCTGTCCATAGCTCTGCTTTTTGGCCTTGTAATACTTCCCTCCAGCTGAGCAATGAAGAATTTAAAAATCAGTCATGTTTAGTGTTGATTGTCCATTTGTGCTGTCTAAAGCTGCATAGTGCCTAGTTGGCTTCACTTAAAAAAAATTTTAATAATCCTGCCTTTGCATTTTATTAAGTTACAGGTGTATTGAATTACATGATCAAGGGTGGCATACCATGTTGTATATTACAAATTTAAAATACAGATCCTCTATGTTAAGGTCTCCTTATATTAACAAAAAAAAATTGACTTTCAGTAAAATTATCTTGGTAGACCTGAATTAATCAAATTCCTCATTCACTCATAATTTTAATCATGAATTACAGACAGAATAAATATTAGTATTTATTGATCTGTGTAAGCAGAAGGGAAAAAATGTAGGTTGGGAGACAAAAGCAGAGAAGTCCTTTCAAAGACAAAGGTTGGAAATGGCGACGGGGTAAAGATAATTTGTGCCTTCACACCTGTAGTATCTGTCTGCCCCTAACATCCAACAAATTCCACCAGATTCTTGCAAGTACAGCCTTTAGACTGTAGCCTTATGTGATTGTCAACCTTATGTTCTTAGTGGCCTGCAAAAACATGTGGTAGCAGTAATAGTAAAATACTTAATTTTGATACTATTCAGTAGTTAGCAGGGGAAGTCCATGTTTAGTATCCTAATGCTACAGGTTTTCTGGTTTTCACCCATATTTAAGGAAACAAACTTGTATAATACTTTTGAAACACCTTGGGCTTGTGCAACATAATTTTTCTGCAGTGAATGTGTCATGAGCTTGTCAACATTTTCTTCAGAGAATATTATTTTACATTTTAGAGAACACCTGTGATGTGTAGACAGTAATACCCACATTTTACAATATTAAACCTCGGAGAAAGAGAGCAAGAGTTGCTTAGTAAAAGCCACATGTGGTGTTAGAGGCACAGCTAGAAGTGGAACTTCTGCTCTGAGGTTAATGTGTTTTTCAGCCTGGGACTTCAAAAGTCCAGCCGTGTCCACCCCTTTCTCACCCAGTGACTGAAAGAGAGAAAGGTTTATTGCTTGTTCATTTGGGATTTTACATTTCTCTTTTCAACACCTCCCTTTCCATGTGAGCTCCTCAATCACCTACCGGTGAAAAGAATCCTGAAAAGTGAAGTGCAATGAAGGGCAGCTTTTGTCAACAGGGAAAATAAAGCACTGTATTTCAATGTACCTCTATATTTCCCGTTGATATTAACAGGAGATGCTTAGACACATGGAGAGGAACCTGTGTTGCAAAATATTCAAATTCTTCTCTTGGTGAAAATTTCCCCAGCTGACAGGTAGCACGAGTGGCAGCTGAGCTGGAATACACAGTGTGTGGAGCACACACTCCTGAATTGCAGCGGTGCTCGGAAGCTCTGCCTGTGTCTATGTTCTGCTGCCTTGGTCTGAAAGCCAGGGAATTTCATGCAACCTGGTCATACTTAAGTAGGACCACACAGAGCAAGGGAGGTTTTTTTAATAGGCTGTTTGGGGAAGAGTGGAGACCCCAGCATGTGCAGACTTTGAGATCTTTACTGGGAGCCTTATTTGCTTTTGGTTGCAAGCTACTCTTCCGTGCCATTCCCTCCCCCCTCCAGTTTTAATTTGATGGAAAGCCAGCAGTACTGCAGTTTTATGCAAAGCCTCCAATGAACTCAGAAAAGATTATTATTTCTCACTTTGTCTTTACAGATAACTTTAAAATTTTATGCATCAGAACGCAGGATTATCTGAAGACACAAATGCAACACAACACTGACAAAATCAGATGAAAAATCTCACTCTTTTAGCTATGAAGAAATTAGATTTATCATCAGAAAAGCATTCTCTTTTCATTTTCTGAAAGGTGCTTTTTGACAGACCCTTTGCAGTGGACGTCATGCTCACAAAACATGCTGTCACAGGGCTATTTGAATATGGTGACAGGCTCATTATCATGTTGAAGACAACTGACAACACTGCAGACTAGAAATGGACAGGCTTGCCAATCAGCTGTTGAAAGGATTGCAGTTGAAATAGAGGTTTTTTTTGTTCTGAGAACAGTAGTACAAATTGACTACATTAATTCTTTTTATTATGGTTGCATACACTGTAGTTAAGGGTCCGTCACTGTTTCCATTATAAATCCCTGTTTTCAAGGGTTTATTAGTAGACCGTAAAAATGGTTCCTGTTGAAATTTTGCATTAAAAATATATATTACCCTAACAGAACAAAATTTCTGTGCTAACTGTGCGGAGGAGGAGGGCAGAGAAAGAGGGATTGACTGATTTTTAGCTGAAAATTGCATAAAGCTGAATGCATTATTATTAGTTTTATAGAATCTTAGATGTCCAAGAGTTTTATAGGCAGGTTTGTGCCTCGGGAGTTTACAGTTTCAGGATGTGGTGCTGCCAGCACTTATTATGGGGTGGGATTTTCCTGGTAGTTTCACTGGAATCAGTAAACCACCAAACCTTATCTGCAGTAGCAGGTATTTGCAGATTCAGGTTGAGTAGTCAAACAATCTCAAAAAGTTGTTTTGCCTTTTCTTGGACCTCAAAAATAGTTAGGTTGGGGTTGTTTTGTTTTGTTTTACTATTAATCTGGGATGTTAAATGATTACCTGAGGTTCAGTTTTGCATATATAATGCATATATAATGACAATCCAAGCAAAAATGATTCCACCAATATACTCCAGTTATGTGAAGTGAAAAGATTGGTGGAATTTATCTGCTTTGACCCAAAGTGGTGGTCCTGGGATATCATTCAGTAGTGGAATTTCCAAGGTGTTGGAGTTCCTGCCACTGTAGTTCCTAGAGCGCCCTTAAAATTTCTGTAGCCATCTACGGCATCATACTTGTGTGCAAATGCAGGAGTGTCTGTTTTGACAGGTCTGAACAGCTCACAAGGAATCTTCTGTTCAGCTCTGGAAGCAAGGATGTTCCTCTGAGTCCCCTGAGAGCCTGATGTGGCAGGCATTCTCAGAGCACCCTGTCACACCTCAGCACACGGACACCACACACGGCGTCCGCAGTCGCTTTCTCCTGTGCCATCCTGGTGATCCCGCTGCGGTGCCTCAGCAGCAGCCAGCTTGTGGAAAGGGAGAGGTGAGGTTTCTGCAGCCAGGATGGTTGCTTTAGTTTTTCCACACCCTCACTATAACAGTTAGAGAGGGCTTTTCCTCAGGAGCTGGAATACCTTTTCATTCCTTATACAGAGGAGAGTGTTAAATCTGTGTAAGGGCTCTAAACCAGAAGGAACCGAGGTTACATTTTCTAAGAGAAGAAATCCAAGTTTGCTGGAGAAAAGGCATGTTGACCTACCTTCCTGCAGAAATGGAATTGGAGGCCAAGAGGCCTGAAAGAAGAAGGCATTTCCAGGAAGCCTGGTGGAAGCACAGGTCTGAAAGTTAGTCATAAATTGTACACACAAACTAGGTGTAGGTGGCAGCAGTTATGTGTGTGTTGGCTCATTTATATTCTGCCCTGAGAGCCTGCTTTCCTACGTGCTTTGTACAGGAAGCCTGGATTTCTCTTCAGGTTCCAGCTCCATGTGGTGGGTCAGATGGAAGAAGCTAGGCACTGTGGTACATAGGAAGTACATATCCTTTTGTGGGAGTTGGTTAAGTGTAAAATGAGATACTGAAATAAAAAAAGTCCACACATAGACCCCCTCAGTTATTAAATTAATTTATCACCTAAAAGGAATCTTAAATATATTCACTAAATATTTGGTGTGAGGCTGATCCAGAAGGAAGACAGAGTTTTGCTTAGTGTATTTTGCTGGAAGCTTACAAGGAAAAATAATTTTGCTTTGTAGTTCCATGGCCTCAAACATTTGCAGCCTTAATTGATGCTCATTTGATTACTTGATTTCAAAGCACAATCAATTACCTTAATGCATATCACCATTCTCACAACTACGGTGATTGCAAAATTGTGAATGTAAAAATGGAAGTCACTTCTGAAAATTAAGTCTACAATTCTATTTGCAAAGTCAGAACTCTGACTCTCATGAATTACAGCAGCACAGAGCAAAGGTGTGTATTGTCATATTGCCTGAGCTATTATAATGTATCAGGTCAATTGTGTGCATACTTAAAATCTTTAAAATATTTATGCTTCTCTGTTGAAGTCAGTCATCTGTTTCTAGGAGGAAACTTAATGAACATAGAATAACTAAGGCAGGACATTGAACCTAAAAAGTACTGTTTAGTTGCAAATGACTAAGGAAGAATTTTGTCTTTTCATGAAACCATGGCTCTGTGGAAGTCAGTGACAAAGTTGCTTTTGATCGGGGGGCAGATGGGTGTTCATGGAGTGAGTAATTCTAGTGATTAAATCAGACGAATCAAGACTTAATTTCTATTCCAGAACAAGATACTTCTACCTAGTGTGCCTCCAGCAAAAATATAATAGATACAATAATATGGAGCTCACCTGCATGTTGCGAGGCTTATTGAATTAATATTTATGGAGCACTTCAAGATTCTTTGATAGAAAGTGCTATATGGCTGCATACTATTACAATAAAGTCCTGAAAAGCAAATCAATCTGGAGTTAGTCTTATCACATCTAGTTATAACTGACTATTGGAGCTACCTATCTTGTTGGAGAGAAGAAAAGAAAACTAGAAACAGTAAGTATTAAAAAGAAACCCCAATTATTTGGAAATCCTTGGGCTTAAAATTTCAATTAACTTTCGGGTTTTGTGGTTATAGACCCTTTTTTAATGCTTTGCCAGCTAGATTCCTGATTGAAACCAAGCATAACGTAGTAACTTTTGTGGTTTGGGAAAGTAAATTAATATTTCCTCCTTCTGCTGTAAATTGCTTCGGAGAGCATACATCCTACACCTCGCCTACCAGACATGTAAATAGCATTATCTTTGAATCATTGGTTCCAGTGATTCCATGTATGAGCAAACACTGTTGATTCATTGATGCAGGGCTTTTTGTTGGCTAAGTATTTTTGTATTTGCTTTTGAAAAGAAAACAAATATTCTTGCCATTAAAAGCTGCATTGATTTGAAATGAACTATACATAAGGGTGGACTAATTACCTAATTTTTCTTCTCATCAATCAAACTCTCATCACTTTAAACATCCCTCTGAAAAGTTAGCAGAAGACCTCCTCAACAGTCTTTAAAGAGAGTATTGCAAACAGAACTGCACTGAAAAAAGCCCACCACAATTGTAAGTGTACTGAAGGGACATTGGTTGAATAAAGCTATTCCTATCATGCAAACAGAGCAGCTTATCAAGTGTGTAACTTCATTTTGCCTATCACCAAGTGCAGGAAGAAAACTCTGAAATCTAGGCTATGAAGCCTGGAGGATATTGATGTTTAGCAAAACAACACAGGCGTGGAATATTCTTTTTCCCCAGGACTGACCTAGTAAATTGTACAAGCACCAGGAGAAATTTTGCCACCTGTCCCTTATAATCAAGGCCTGTCCCTTACTTAGTCTCATTTCAGTGATATAATTAAATGACACCATTTTCCCATTTATGTTGCTTGAACGCGCTGCCAGAATCCTATAGTCTTATCCAGGTACCCAGGAATGTGACTTAATTTCTTTCATCTAAAGCCAAAAAAAGTAATCATCTGAACATGGTCCCTTGTCCTAATAGCTAACCTAGCGTGGTATATTAGAATACTATCGTTGCAGCATTCATTGCAAAAATCAATAATCCACTAGATGGAGCAGAATAGAAGTGTAAAAACTGAGTTAAGGCTGGTATTTTAAGAAACAGAATTGAGTATCAAAGGGCCAGAACTTGGACAAAACGGCAGAAAAACACAACAGTAGTATTTTTGCAGTGTGTAGCTCTAGTAAATCAACCAGCTTTACAGTCATTCGTGGATTAATGTTGCAGTTCTCCTTTGTGTTTCTCTGTTTGTCTTTAAGGGATAAAACGAGGATTATTCTCTGCTCTAGGAAAGGTGACGATAAGAAAAATTTTGGGGAAGAAAGATGTTTCTAGGAAAGAGAAATTTTTTTTTTCCTTTCCTAAAGCAGTTTTTTCATTGAAGAAACAGTAAGAAGACAATCATAGAAAGGAATCATAAGATTTATTTTCCAGAACTTGCTACTCATTATTTTCTGGATAAACTGAGTTATTAGGATATTTTGAGTGTGGATTTGGCATGTTAAATTACAACCTTTTTTTAATATAAATAATCCTTACATTAATACCCCCTCCAAAGATCTGCAGGAACGTGATGACAATCATGTTAGCAAGTAGATTGATGAAGATGGCAGGCAAGGCTCCAGTTGCACAGTTCATCCAGTTTCTATTGCAGGTGTACATTAGGCATGACTTATAGCCTGCTTATTCTGTCCTGGGCCTCCTGTGAAAAGGGGTGGCCAATTATGCCAACGTGAAGTGGTTGTTTAATGAAAATTTGTATGGGTAGGATGGGTCTTAGTGCTGAAGCTATATATTTTGCAAACAAAAGGAAAGGTACAGTCAGTGTTTGAGGGAAACAGCTATCGAATTTGGCTTATGGAATCTGTAAATGGGCTTCGTTGAGGCCTAAGCAAGACTTTGAACCCAGGTCTCTGGAGATGAAAGCCCCAGGCATTAACCATTTGCAATATCTCACCCTCAGCTTTGTGTTTAATAAAATGCTTTAGATCGGTGCAGGTGAGCTTTATTTGCTTAATACTGATTGCTTTGCCTTCTTCAAATGAGGATTTGTAGAACTTTGATAAAGTAATTTAAAAGCTGTCCATTTCCATATTCCTGAATATTTTTATGTATCTGAAGCTGCACTCTTCAGATTTCAACAGATAGGTTTCCCATATAATAAATGTGGAGATGATACTTTATTTTTTCTGGTTTTATTTTTTTGTCTAAATAGGAAGTTGTAATAATTAAAACCTTCCCATTGTCATCTCTAACTGCCCCCCATTGTTTCAGTGTATCATGGCAGTGCAATCTGAAGTTTTTTCTTTCTCTAGAAAGGACTCTTACCTGAAATTGAAATTCAAATGATGTGAAGTACTCATGTTATTTCCCATCCTGTACTACTGTACAACATCACTATGAGCTATCTGCTGGATTTCTCCCCATGCTTATTCTCTTTTTTCAATATATTCTTGATTTGTAAAATACTTCGGGATTTGCTGTTGCTTCAAAAATAGCAGGTGTTAACATTTGTAGCTATGCATACAATTTGGGAAAAGAATAGTCTGAACTTCTTGCATTGCAGGATATCTTTTCTCTCTTCTCTTCCTTTTCCTCTTACAACACAAGTTAGTGTTTTGTCCATCAACAGATGATGATTTTCCTTTATTTCTGCCAAATGTTCACATGCATTTACTTTAAATCAGTACAATATGTATAGAATTAATACCAGTTTTAGTCGCAATGGCTGATAATCATCAGTTTCTCTTACAACTGTAAGGCTTTTCTGCTTCAGTTTGTTTGAACCAGTGCATCATCACGAGCCCATGGATTACAGGCCACAAAGGTCTTTGTTGAATACAGTCTTAAGTTAATGCTTCTGTCTTCCTTGTTCTCAGTGTTGGCCAGACACCGAGAACCTTCTGAGGTCATGTTGGGACAGGATCTCCAAATGAGCCAGGAACTGTGCAGGAGAGCTATCCAAGTGCTTTTTTAAAAAAAAGTGTCATCTTGATACACACTGGTTGGCACACAGTCTATAAGTAATGTACTACAATTCTACTACCGTTTTCCCTTATTCTTCCTTTTACAAATTTTAGTGCATGAGCCCGAACTCTTCTCTTTAAAGTATTCCTCCTTCCCTTTTCTCTTTTCCCAAGGACATCCGTGCCAAAACACTGTTGTTCAGAATGCTCATGGTCTGGTCTCATGTTACTGAAGTACAGAAAGTGTCCATGCTCTGTGTATCTGAAGAAAAGTAACTTTAATCTTGGTTTTTTACTTTCTCTGTCCATCAGTTTCGAAGCACACAGAGGGCTAAGACCCACGAGTGGAAAGTCCTGCTGGGTGTCAGTGGGGACGCGCTGAAGATAGTAATGAACTGTAGCAGGCTTGGGCCCTAAATAAGCCACTGGTTTTGTGAAGGGGATAGAGTGTGGACAGGGCATAAAGTCCTCTCATCCCTCTTTTTCCTGTGTTGGGAACAAAGAAAAGATTTTGTCTGTATTGAGAGAAGAGAAGGAGGGAGTTCTTTGTCTAAAGAACAACAGGGCAATAACCAGTGAGTCACTTTTATGCTATTAGTGTGAAATGTTTATTGCTGAACCGTGGTGTCCTACCCATTGTCTGCTGTGTGATAAAGTAGGTTGCAGATGGCTTTGTCACATCCAGGCTTGGGAAAGGGCAAGTGAATCTCAGTGAAATTAATTTGCGTCTTCTCCTGAGTTTGCAGGACAAAGTTGCAAATTGAGTCATAACTGATGGTGCAGGGCGGGTTCAGCTCTTTGCAAGTGTAAGTTTGGTACAGTATGTGAAGGATGGCTTGGAAACTTTAGCACATAGTTCTACATTAGTAGCAGCAGCAAGGTATTCACTGCAGTGCAGAAAAGACTCAGTCTGGTGTCCTTTGTGTACAAGTGCTCACAAAACAACAACTCTTGAAGTTAGCCAGATAGGAAGGGGAAGGGGGCTCATTCTCCTTGCACAGAGCATCAGGAGTGAACAAAAGCAGTGACAGCCAATTAAAAAAAACCAAAAAAACACAAACAAAAAAAAAAAAAACAAAACCACAAAGCCAAACTGTATGTTAAGCAATTTTGATTTGTAGGAATGCAGGCTGTGAACTTGTTTAGGATGTTTCCATGCAACTAATTGAAGAAATATTTCCTAAATATTTCTGTTCAGTTCTCAGGAGAGGTGTATTTTTTTCAAGAGTTCAAAATTTTGTGAAAGCACAGTCTTAGCCAGTGGTTTAAAAAAAACACAGTAAGACCCAATAGGAACAATATTAAAAATATGAAAATAAAAAACTTGAAAAGATGGTGAGAATTAAAGTTCTGATGGGATTGTCCTAACGAAATGGAAACTCTCCTGTTTGGAAAGGTTTTTTGTAAAACTGTGCCATCACACTGAGTTCTGTAGTCCTGTTCTGTGGGTTTCATGTGTGTGGTTGCATGAGGTTTATTAGCTCTGCAGTACTTGAAAGTCCTGCTCAGGATTACCTTGTTATAAGAGAGAAGTTAGTTTTCAATTGCAAAATTTAAGAAATAAGTCTTAAATAGTAAGTCAGCTTGCTTTCAAAGGGTTTGTCTGTGGTAAAAGAGGAGTGTTCAAAAGAAGCGTTTCCAGGTAAATATTAATTTGCATATTAATAGTTACGTGCAAGCAATGAAAGAGGAATTAAAAACCAAATATAGGTGGGAAATAAGCTACCCTGTGCAACATGATTGAGGGTGCTGTGCTTAGAAGACTGTTTTTCAGAAGTAAGTCTCTGTGAGTGTGTCTAAAAATGTTAAATTTTTTGTATGCACGATTACTTTCCCTATTCTATTGTCAATGTATACTGATAAAGAAAACCCTGAGGCTTGATTTCAGTGATATTTAATTTTAGTCTCACATTAAAAATAAACTAGGTTTTACTATGCTGCAATGTTATATGATGGCCTAAATAGCATGAAAACAACAACAGGTCATCTGTTTTTTCAGTTATTGTTCTAATACCCTGACTTGTCCATCAAATGTTAATGGCTGTTGTCTCATGCACAACAACAGCTGTATGCTTCAATTATTTTGTGATGCAGTACAATATGTACATTAATTTTTGCATCACATTTTAACAATATAGATTTTAGTATTAAAATCACAATAGTAAACTATCAATGTCATTGATAGAATTGATTTACTGTGGAAATTTAGTTAGAAATTAGGCCTGATCCATAATCCATTGAGCACTTGCTGAAATCTTGAGACTTCTGTGACTACACCTGGTAAATTAGAGAAATTTTCCCACATTTTTCTTTTGATTAATTTAAATGGCTATGCAATTTTGTTCAAATGTGAGTAGTGACATTTTCACACAGGGCTGTCTTTGGGTTTTTATTTTTCTTTTTATTGAGTGTAATGTCTGGAAGCATAGGCTACCCCAGAAAAGTAAGAACTGGGAGTAAAATAGATGTTTCTCTGTTCATTCCACAGCCAGAAGGAATAAGCAGTAAGCTAACAGTACACTTGCCAAAATAAGTTGTTGACAAATACAGATGCTTCGGGAGGAGTAGAAAATATTAGTTACAGAACTCAGCTCTGAAATAGCATTGATGGAGTTTAAAAAAAGTAGGAACAAAACCCTTATATTCTAATAGGATGTTATCTCCATGAATTCAGTTCCCCCTTTCACTCATCCACGTAATTTTTGATAGTAAGGCTTCACCATGCCCAGTAGAAGTTAAGGAGCTGACTTATCCTCTCCTGAAGTATTTCTGCAGTGAAGGTGCTGATGGTGCCGCTGCTCATGGGAGGCATCGTTAGACTGCACAGAACGGGCAGCATTCCCTTGGGACCCGGATGCTTTGCCCCAGCAGTGCGTTTGTAGAGTGCTGCTAAAAACAATTTCACTCCCAGACCACTGGACTTCTTACAGTCTAATTTTGGCCATATATGAGGGTTGCTTAAATGCAGAGATAACATTAATCTTTCAGTAGCAACAAGTGTTGGCTGTGGTTAAGACCAGGAGCTTAGCATTCCTGCAATCAAAATGTTGTTGCTGGACATGAGTAATACAGTATGTGATCATTTCTGAACATTAAATCTAACCTGGATTGGGTTCAGCTCTGCTACATGATACCACGTTGCCTCACATGGCACTGTTCTGCCCCTTTGGTCCTTGAAGATATGGGACAGCAATTAGCAAGTACCTCATTTAATTGGCAGGAGTTCATATAGTATCAGCCCCCGTGCTCTCATGATGCTTGCGTAAATAAGTGTTTCTATTTCTGTAGACAGTAGGCATTTGGATTTTTTTTTAAACAATATAACTGCCTGGGCTTAGTGTTACAAATCATGAAACATTTTGTTTATGCATTATAAATAGTGATATCTATTTATAAATCAAAGGCACTGTGTTCTAGCTCTATTCCTAGGAGGCCTTTGGTTGTGTTAGCATTACCCACACACGTGCTTCCATTTTGTTGCCCAGGAAGCTAAATAGAAATATATGACTCTTAGCTGGCCTCATTAATGAAACAACAGATATGGGTTGGGTGCAGAATCAGAAGGAGCCACTGAAAAACATAATAAGCAGCTAGGGGAAGAAAAGAAACTCCAACAAACTGAACATATTTTAAATTATTAAAAAATGTTATTCATGCAAAGCAACGCAGGGTTTTGTTTAGGGAGGTTGAAGGAAAACCCTGAGGTGGTAGAGGATTCCTAAAGGGTGGAGAACAGTTTATCTTTATACTACATAGTCATATGGGGACAATTTATTCTCATCTTTGAGGAACAGGAAATATTTTAAAGTTAATAATGTTTCTGCCACCTTTCTCTCCCCTCCTATCATGCTTACAGTCAAAGGTGAAAGTCTACCCTGCATCCCCTGTGACTGATACAGAATCTACATCAGAAGCAAAGAGATGAGGGAAAGAAGAGTGGAATGAGATCAGCTCTGTGGTTTGTGACAGCCTGTAAAACGAGAACAGCCTTTACAAAAAGTGGAGCTGAGTAGAACGCATAAAAATGCAGTAATCACCTCTAAATATGGGCCAGTTGGCAATCCCATGCTGTGGTTGTCATTACAATAGGATATCTTGCTGCAAATCAACAGATCATGTTCTAATAGTCATACATACTAACAGGACAGAAACATTTGTTGCTGTTTCTTTCAAGCCCCTTGGATGGGATTTATCACTGTGTGACAATCCCTGGACCACTTGCAGTTTGAAAGAAAGTGCAGATTCCAGTGCAAAGAAGTTGCTGGAATAATTGGTACTGGTGGGTGTTTTGCTGTGCTCCCCCCTTGTTGAAGCCTGGGAAACATCTCTGCACCTCAGCTGGTACCTTGCTCCTCTGGGTAATGTATTAGCCCTAACGGTGAATTTGGAGCAAGTAGTTCCCCATGGTAGTTAATAGCAAGAAAAATGATGTAGTAAGGTGTTGCTGCTTTGGCTTTCCTGTGTTGTGGCCCTGTTTGTGAGCCCACTCCATGGGAGGGGTTTCTGCACAGCCTCTCCCTGCTGGCAGGGTGAAGCCGGTGCATCCTCAGCGAGGGTGTGTGCAATTCCAGCACAGCTGCAGGGATGAGCTGCTGCAGGCACCTGGGATCACTCCTGCCACAGCAGACCTGCTGACCCAGGGCCCTGCAGTGCTCTCAGTGCTCTGCTCGGGGCAAAGAGCCGCTTGGTGCCCACGTAAATATATACATGCCCACTCCCCCCTCCCCGTGTCAGACACCGCAGAGACCCTGCCTTTAATAGGCAAGGTTAGAAGGATAGAGTGTGGCACATGGGCCCAGTCTTCCTTTTTATAAATCAGTAACAATGGGGTGTTGACAGGCCTTGAAGCCTAGACAGGCTTTGGGGGTCATCACGATAAGGAAGGATTAGTGTATATAATTTGCCAAATATGGCACCAGCCACCAGCTGGGTTTTTCTGCACACGGCAGATTATCTACAGGAACTTGGTGGCATTCACCTTAGCTGCTGGCTGTGTTTATTGGCAAATGTATTGCTGTTTCCAGTTTAAGAACTATATGCTAAACAGGGAATGCATGCAAATGAGATGACAGAAGTTGTGGTTTAAATTTTGACTGAGGACAAAAAGATGGTGTGTGCTGTAGAGTCTTTAAGTATAAATACTTTTCAGTGTACCGTATCTGTTTTTCCCCTAAGATTTTCACTTGAGAGGTTTTGTGTGCATCTTCATTCTTTGTAAATAAAGCTGTTTCTAACTTAATTCTCTGGAGGATATAGTTATCCTGCCCAAAGATCAATGGTCAACAGAAAATATAAAGAGGCCCTAGATCAGATCTTTGACTGCTTTGTGGTAGATAGCTAAACTGCCCACCTTAAAACGTTAAGAGAACGATAAATGCTGTAAATTCTTGGCTGTGGTGAAGAAGAACTTGTTAACCCCCGAGTTACTGGAAATAAGATATGGTCAAATTCTAGCAGCGTTTTGCTGCGTTGTAAACCGTATTTATTCCTTAAAAGTAAAGCAAGAACAGAGGGATTTAGTCAATGCTTGCAAGCATTCTCCAAATTAGATTTTCATTGTGTTAATTTGCAGTTTTGGGTAGAGTTCATACTTCTGATCTTCCAGATGATACTATGCCAATTCATGGTAATTTTTCCAAATGCTTAAAAATTAATACACATGCAATGACTTTTTAAATTTTTGTTTACTTGAAGGTTTTATTTATTAGTATGACAGTTTCTTTAAAATAAGATGCTGCGGTCCCTTTGTGCTTCCTTCCTCAGTACCTGCATAAGCTCACCCATAAAACAAAAGACCCACTGTAAATAAAATTTTGCAAGTCATTCAAGGATGCAACAAAAGACATAATTGACTTTTTGGACCATTTTTAGAACAAACTCTCTCAAGGCCTTTTTTTCCCCTCACAGCAACACTTCCCACTGCACTAGATCTGACAAGAGTGTATGCATTACTTTATTTTGATACTGACATTTAAACAATAAAATAAAGCCATTTAAAACAAATAGTGGTGCTTCAAGTGTCTGAGCTGTCAAGATATCAAATTATATAACTTAGAAATATCAGAATTCATTGTTAATGGTATTCACTTAACACAAAGGGTCGCTGGAGTACTAACCAGATATATATTCAGCTACCATGTTGGAGCTAACAGGCTGTATTCCTTTAGATAGAATTGACTATATTCACTTAAATGGACTTGACTCCAGTACAATCACTGTATTCAAATGTCAAAAAAAAGAGAAAGAGGATGTCACGTAGGGTCACAAATTATGTTGGATTTTGACAGATTGTAGCCTTGCTTTACAAGAGCAGTAACATCTCATTTGTCACCGTTTGATCTGTAAGTGCGGGAATGAGAGCGGAAGGCCCTCCATCTCCAGCGCAATTTAATCGCTCTGAGGCCGGCAGTGGCAGCTCCAGCCACCTGCCCATGCACTGTACTGCTGATCTGTTTTAATTTAATCGTCCGTCAGCTGGGATGAAAGCATAAATCGTCCCCCTTTGATCTGCAAACGGTGTGGTTCTTTTGTAAAGCACGGTGCAGGATCAGGGAGACAGTTTTCACATTTAGTGCAGCATAGACAACACGGCATTGAAAAGCTTGTAAGTGATATTTCGCTGTGGTAGTAAAGCAAGAAGTTGTTCTTTTTGTAAATTTATGCAAAACAGCATAGGGGTTTTTTTTTAGAAAAGATGGTCATGGAGGAGGTTATTGATTTAATAATGTGTTAATTATGCAAGTTTGAAAAGCCAGCTTCTACTCTTAAATTACTTAAACATCTTTAAAACTCTGAAGACCCTTATGTAACCTAGTTTACAAAGCATGGGATAGGAAAAATTATTTGGTGATAACACAGTAATTCTGTGAACTGTCAGCTATATACTGGGCATGGTATTTAGTTACATTTTTGCATGTAAATGGATAAGGGAAGATTTTTAAATAAAAAAACAAACAAAAAATGTACCTTCTCCAGTGGAAAATTTGCTTTTTCTCTGGTGTTGTTGGGAGTTTTTTTGAAGGCCAAAATGTTATGTGTACATCAAATATGTTTGGTAGGCCAAACCTTGCTTTGGGACGTAGCCTTTCATGGAAAGAACCAGCATGAACACAACTGAAAGTAAAATGGTAAGATTTGGACAAAACCTGTCTTGTTACTGTTTTTTTGCAGAGTAGTTACTGAGGGGAAAGAAAGGACTTGTACATTTTTCTTCTCCCTCTCAGCCCTTTCTCCCAACCCTTTATAGCTTCCTTTTTCAGGCTTGTGCCTTTCTTAGCTTTTGCACTTGGCCTCTCACATGATGTACATTATTCATGATTTTGGTGCTGAATATTTGTACAGCACCTCCCTGAGCTCCTTGTCAATCCAAGCTGGTCCTTCCATTTTGAAGACTGAAGGTCTTTAAATCTGAAGCAGGACAGCAGTAGAAGGCTCACCACTCAACTGTGAGAATTTTGACTGACCCCATAAGCTTTGAAATGCACCATCTTTTCTCCCTTTGTTATGAAAGCTTCAGGGACTGTACTCCTGGGTCAGATTCCCATTTGCCAAAATAAAAATCAGAATCTCAAACCCTCCCCAAAATTCATACGAGCCTGAAGAGTTGCATATATTCTCTGCAATGACATTTTTCTGATTGGGATTGAAGGTGTGAACTGCCCAGTGAGGTCTGTGAATATCTTTCTATTAATGCTGAGGCTATGCCATGATTTCCCTTTTGGGAGAAGGGTTTTTTTGTGGTCACATGTCAAAACTGGGAAGTTCCTTTCCTAATAAAAAACACAGTGTGTTTTCTTGACCTCTCAGAGAGCAGAGAACACAAGCCAGAGTTTGTAAGAATCCCTCCTCTTTGAGTGACTAAACACATTTTATTTACCAATCTTGGCAACATTTTACCTGAGAAGGTTTTCTATCTCCATTATTTTTGTTGCAGGATTGTATTATTTGGTAAAAGACTCTGTCTTGGGATAAAGAAATGCTTAACTTCCTCTTGTAAAATTCCGTTCAGCATATGCTGGAATACAAATAGTGAAAAATTGTCTTTGTTCTTCTTCTGCTTTCATTCCTCATGAAAATTTGGTCAGGCTGACAATATAATAAATAATTCTGGAGTTGCTGTGGCCCTGGAATGGGGAGGGACAGGGAACCATGCTGCTGTCTCCCAGTACAGATTCAGCTTATGGAGCAACCAGGCTCTGACTGCTTTGAGAGCCTGGTTTGGTCTAAAACAAATAAACACATTTTCCTGGGGAAAGAAGAAAAAGAACACAGAAAAACCTTATTCTTGTCCCCAGAGCTGACCTCTGAGACTGACCCAGATCCCTGGGTCATAAGCTCACTCAGCATGGGACCAGGGGAAGACAAATGTGTCAGACTACTCCCAGCCCTGCCAAGTGACCCTTTCTCATCCTGAGTTTTCTGTTACAAGTTGAGGTGGGCAGGAATCCTCCAGTAACACTCAGTGGTGCAGTTCTGAAATTTAAGTGTTAAGAGATTGCTGACAAAGCACATGAAACAGAAAGACTTTTTGTGCTTGCAAATTCTGCAAATTGTTGTGTCTTCGTCAGTTTCAAAAAATATATCTGGAATATTGAATGTGTTCAGGCTGGTAACAGCATACAGCAAAAGGATATTAATTTGCAAAGTTCAGCATTATTTGCCTAATTTTCTGTATAAAGTCTGATGCAAAGGAAAGCAGAAATGAAGGCTGGATGAACTATAGTCAGTCCTGATGTTTTCTAGCTTCTGACTTCTTTCCTCTGTGAACCAAATCTGGGGATGGCTGTGCAGTGTTTGTAACTGCAAGGGGTTTTAGATGGAATAATGAAGTACATGGATGTGTGCACCCTGCGTAGTGTAAATTATGGTGATAGTTATCTTAAGTCATGTGTAGGTAATGATAACACAAATAGCAATAAATGTCATATAGCCTTATACTGAGCCATCATCTAATCAGTCTTAGGAAGGTTTATTTAAATGTATTTAAATAAAAGCGATCTAAACTAGCAAAAGAGGACAAATTAATTTTCATGCTAAATTTTTATCTGAGATAAAATTACTTTGCAAGTCTGAACAGCTTGTTTTCCCTGAAGAGAAAAGATTTCTACCAAAATTTAGTCCTCACAATGATGCTTCATGTGCATGGGGCATTGCTCCACTGAATTTTTAATTGAGATGATAAATTAGCTCTTCATTTTTGACTACTGATTAACAGAAGACCTGTTTTCTAATCCTAGGGCAGTAACTGGCATAACTGTCACTGAGCTACTGGATATAGGGTGGACTTCATAGTACTAAACCATAACATCCTGAAAGATATTTCCAATAAGTCTATCTTTTTATTCCAGGTTTGCGAAAGATGGTGTCAGTCTAGTTTTGTATCCCCTTCACATACCCAGTCCTTTCCCCTCTTACTATTTTGGGTGTTTTTTATTAGCTTTTCTATTGGAATTCTGAGCTCCATTACGCTGCAGTCAGATAACTACAAATACAAACCACACTGTGCTGCTATCAATACAGTCCTCTCTTAAAACTCCAGCGCACACAACAAACACAGATAACTCCCTCCTGATAAAGTCCTTGTATCTACTTAGACTAAATAGAGTAATGAAAGTGAAGGCAAAGACACTAATGTTTCACAACATATGATACGTTTGTGGAAAGTACAGTAACAACAAATGAGTTGGGAGAAAATAATTCAGGAGTATTGCTGTTATTTATGGGCTCTCAAGAGTCCATTCATCTGCTTTGTATTTGTGATATTTGTATTGGTTTTGCCAGAGTGTGTCCTTGCATTCATTCGTGCTCTCCGTTCTTCTGTGTTGGTGTCACTTTTGACAGCAGTCACCAGGAATTCCCTCTTGTTGCAAAAAGCAGAACAAGTAATAAGGAGGATGAGGCTATGATACCCTGGTAGCAATATGGTGCTAAGGTATAATTGGCACTTCTGCCTTTGGTTTTCTTCATGTATTTTGGTGCTCTGTTTACAGCTTGAGGGGTATTGCTTATATCCATTTTCAGAGTCTTCCTCACAGTGCGTGTGGCTCTGTGTAAATGGTGAGTGGTGGTGGCACCATTGTGTCCTGAGTTCTGTCTGTACATGTCGGAGCACCTGCTCTCTCCTCATGGCACACTTACAGATGTAGCTCTATGTCTTATTTTATGCACTATTGGGAAACCTGTTTGGTTCCTTCAGCCAGGTATTTATGGTTTCTTACCCCTAAGGGGGACAGGATTCAATGCCTCAAGTAACTCAGTTCTACATATAAAAGGCCAGTTGTTTTATAGCTGGAAAATTGGAGAAACTCTTAGCTTCTTTACTACTCCTTTTCTTACTGGTTTGTAAAGTTGACATAAATACATTTGCACACATCTGTCACAGATTATTGTGACTTACACATTCAGAAGGTCTCCATGATCTAAATGGCATTATTAAATATTCACCTTAACTGTACTGACCATGGCAGCCAGAAATTGGTTGTGGGTACAAATAATTTTTCAGCCTGTCTGTTCTTAAGACAAAAGCAATAAAGCAAGCTATTATTTAAATTGATAAAAGATGCAAACACAGCTTCCCTGGGTTTCTAGATTTATAGTAAAGAATAAATATTTCATTGGTGATACTAATTAAAGATTGGTCAAAGATTTATCCATGTCTTTTACTTCCAGTATCCATCAGACCTGATTAGGAAAAGTAACATTTGTAGTACTGTCTACTAGCTGGGGAAAAAAAAAGTTCCAGGAAGCCCACTTTACCAGATAATTATTGTTATATTAGCCTTTTTTTAGGCTAGCGAAGAATTCAAGAAACTAGTTTCTGGTAAGAAAAAAAAAAAGTAATAATTAATTTTTAAAAACCCCAGATCTTTACTATGGCAAATATTGTATCAGGGGAAAACTGTTAGAAAACTACAATTTTCCTAATTAATTTCCATGTGGACAATGGATATACACTTAAGAATGGAGATAGATAAAGATCTCAACAACGTTGGCAAAAATTAAGTAAAGCCTAATGGTAATATTGTACATCCTTTTTTATAACATCCAATAAAAAACAAAAACCTAGAAATACATTTTTGTAGTGACACCTTCTAAATTAGAAACTTGGGATTTCTCTTATTTAATCAGGTTGAAAATCTGTCATTCTGATATGTTGTTTCCATTGGAGATTGAATAACTGCTTCTTTCAAGACAAAGCATACAGTAATTAACATCCTTATGCAGTTAATATTTGGAGAGTGGGGGAATATTTTTTTCCAAATACCCTTTAATTGTCTGTCAAGTTGATAAGGCATGTTCTGCTGATTTATGTAACTAGTCCTAATTCTGGTCCTTTCTTCTGCAAATGCTGAATCTATCAGCCCACTTGACTGGGGGATTTGGCCCAAGAAGTATTGAGGTCAGATAGTAACTTGGAAAAAAAAGTTGCCAGTCCTTTTCTGTCTTCTTTTGTTATGTATCTGAGAACCTCTTTTAGGTCTTTTTCTTTATCTCTCAGATGGAAGATTTTTTCTTTTAATAGGAGCTTTAATTGTTTTTTTTTTTATTTCAGAACTAATATAATAAATACAATGACTGAAGGTATTTGTAGCTGTGGGAATGTGTTTTGTTTTCAATTTTTTTTCTTTTTTCTGTATTAGTAAAAATTCTTTAGATTTAGTAAGTTCAATACAGCCACAGTCTGGTTGATATATTAATGAAGAACTTAGTTCTGGAAATTTTTTCAGAAGACCCAAATAATAAACGTATCAGTCCTGGAATTTATTTAAAAAGCAATTACTCCTCTCTGTTCCAGGGAAGAAAGTTCAGTAGTTACATAAAGCCTCTTCTACAAATGGTTTATTCAGAGTATACTTATTTTATACTGTTTTCATTAATGAAAATACTGAGTAGCTGTTAGTTTAAACCATGTCTTTAGTGACCTCCACAAGCTGGGTTCCTGCATGTGTTCACCATAAATTCATATTTAAATTTCAAATGAGCTAAATAAACAGTTTCATTCAGATAAACAGCTGATTTTGTTCCTCTCATGTTATATTAATATTAGTATTATGGAGTCTTCTGTACCCTTGCTTTACTTCCTGACTAGCTGATAATTGGGTTGGCAGAGTATACCTGGGGTCATCTTGTTTAGCTTATCTGCACAAGAGAAAGAGTGGCAAATAGTAAGGGAAAGCAGCAATAAAATAGTGGAAAAAAATGAAAGGAAGATTTAATCTTTGACCAATTTGAAACATATCCTGGAGAATCCATGGAGAAAAAGATAAAGTGTGACTATGAGTAAGTTAACTAAACACATTACAGTGTGTGAGAGCAAATGGAGTTAGTCCATTGTACACGTTTAATTTCCTATTAGTCTCTGGCGTTTACTACTCCAGTCTGAGTTGGGGCATCTGTAAATTCAGTTAAATACAGTGCATTGTCTAAACATATCACAGCTCCAATCAGTCACCCGGGCTGCTGATAAGAAGCCTCTTGTATTATTGAATCTACAATAGGGAAGCTCTGCAGGCACAAAGATAACAGCTAGGTATTTCACTTTAAGTATGAGAAAAAGCAGTGACTCGCCTTTGCTGCTGCAGCTCTGACATTTATTACTACTCCCTGATTTGTTTTATGCTACTGATGTGAATTTGGTTTCAAGTGCTTTGTGTATCCTCCTATTCCTAACTTAAGACCTCTATCTGGAAACAGTAAGGAAAACCAAGCAAACCAAAATCAACTTTCATGATATTGCATAGATAGCAACAACTTGAGCACTTCCTGGTGCTTTAAGAATGTCTTGCTGCTTTCGTGCCTAAAGGATGAAAAAGAGGCTTTTGTTTATTCTTGAACCATTTTGTTCCTTTTGAATTAAAGGAATTTCAGTGATGTCGCTTTAGAAATGAAGCTGCTGAAGAGGAAGTGGGAGTCTGGCCATCATAGTTTGGGATGTAGACTTTTCTGAAACACTGAAGTGTTTCAGTAGTTCTTTCCTTAGAGTCCTTGAGTTGGAAGTAAAATAATAAACAAGTCCTATCAGCAGATGTTGATGCAGATAGAAGTACTCTAACAACATGTGCAGACTGTGTTAACTGCAGAAGGAAACTGTGGATAAATGTGGAATTGATGGTGACCATCTTTCAGGGTCCTTCATGTTTCTTTATTTAACAATGTCTTTGTAGTCATAAATTTTTGGCAGACTTCACATGTTTAGGATAAAATTTCATTTCTTCTGCCCAAATATACACTCATATGCTTTATTTTCTATAACATAGATACGTATTATTATTACTATGAATATATTGCTATTAATGCACCAAGGATATATATGCACCCAGCAAGTATATATATAAGCTAGAGTATTGATATACATAGTATCATAGGTATGGAACATTTATATGCTATTTATTTATATATAAGCTTCATTATATTTAAAAATCAGGAATTCTAATCCTGAAATGTCATACCAGTTAGTTTCCTATTGTTTCTACCCTCTAGAAAAATGCCTGTTTTATACTATAGTTAATATATTTAATTTTCTTAACTAGTAGGTGACTTTATAGGTTTTCTTTATGGTTTAATACATTTATGTTGACCTAGACATAGTTTTTTCAGTGATTTTGCAATAGAAAGTTTTTAGTTTCTCAAATATTAATTATTCATTTCCTAAGGCTTCTTTTGTTATACATGTGTGTTGAACTACAGCTGTATTTCTTGATGTAGTTTGCATGCTTTTTTTTTGCCTAAGCCTTCAGTTATATCTGTTTTATTATGGTAAGTTTTTTTTCTTCTGCCATGTGAGAGATAACTGCATAAAGTTCAGTTTACTAGTTGATGTTATGAAAGTAAAATTTCTAAAGGATATGCCCCAAAGATAAAATAACCTCATCAAACCCCCCAGCAAGATCCTTAGTAAGCACAAAACCAAAACAAACAAGGAAAACACAAAGATTTGCTTCCATCCTTTGAATGAAGACATTGGAGAATGTTATGTAGCTGCAGGTTCTGAAGCAAGTTCATGCTCTTGTACTGCTGGGTAAAAAACAGGTATGATGAAGCATCCAGCATCTTGTCTCTTTAATTGCTCCTAGCAGAGTTCCTGGTAGCAAATGCATTGTGGCTCTCTATGGAGCTAAGATTCAGCAAAAATTCAGCCAATTTACAGCTGGTTTTAACTTTCTTCATGAGGTTGCATCCTTTCTGTGTTTCACCAAACACAATTAAAAGGCACTATTGAGTTGGTCTGGATGTTCAGAAACATCTACTGATGGGCTTCTAAGGGAAGTTCATGTGGTCAGCCCCTGTAGAGGGGCAGTCACAGTAATATACATTCTGGAGGACAGAAGGGATGTGCAGGACTTATTTGTAATAGGAAACAAAAATGATGAAAAGCCATTTCCTGGGCATTTTAAAATTAAAGGTATGTAGCATTGCAGCATTTCTCCCCCCCACCCCCCTCCCCGCCCTTGCTTTCAAATAAAACACTTGCAATTATTACAAGATCTTTTTGGTTTGCACCACGGATTATTTGCAAAGCTGGTGTTCATTTGTGTTTGTAAGCTCACAGAGCTGGGCTTTATTGTTTCTGATGCAGTGAGCATCAAAGGTATGGCTAATGTGGCAGGCCAGCACATTGCTCACAGCGTTAAATGCAAGAGTGAAGCTTCCTGCAGCCAAACATAGACACAAGAAGAAGAAAGCAGCTAAAGGAGGTGGCAGGTAGGAAAATTGCAAAGGGGAAAGTGCTACCAGTTGATGATAAAAGCAAAGTCAAGGGTGGCAATTAGGCTGCAAAAACCAGTAAGTGCATTTGTGCTAGAATATAAAATTGCTCCCAGGAGACAAAAAATTTGAGCTGTTGCCGTGCCTTTAGAAAAACCTCTTAATTTTGTAGAATAAAATGTCAATCACTTCTATCCATGGATACACCCCCAAGTGCACACCAGCAGTGATAGCCAGGGATCTCTCTAGTAAGGTCTGTGGGGACCAATGAAAGATTGCACTTACTCTAGTCCAAAGTTGAAATTACCAGGGAAAACTATGGAGTATATTCATTTCATAGCGAGAATTCACCAAAGCCAAAATTCTGAATGGCTAGAATTTGAAGGGGTAGGAGGAATCATGAATTGAGAGTGATCAGATATGAAATACTCTGATCTAGCAAAGCCAAAGTTGATTAGAACACAACTTTATGCAGAGGCATGATTATTTGCAACTTCTCAGTGAGGATTAGAAATACTGAAATATGTTTCCTCAGTTTTCTTGAAATTTAGAAAAGACAGCTACCAGAACAATTGTAGAGATTGTAGGAGAAATACTTCAGTAGAGTTTCATCAGTGTAAATACTCAGTTTTGTAATGGCAGTGGTTGTTTTGGTGTGTTTTTAGCTTAACAGTTGTTATTCATTTAACCTCAGTCTTTGGAAGAGACTAGTTAAACTCCAGGTTAATTTGGTGTTGTGTTAAGTGGAAAGCTAGGATCAGCAGAGGTTTACCTAATGGAAATGAGCTATTGCAGTTGTTGCCCAACCCATTTGGAGTCTGACAGCATTGCCAAACCAGCATCCAGATTGGCATATCTTGGAACACTGGCATCATCTGTGCCAGGATTTCATTATCCACCGTATTACAGGTTGGTTACAAACGTATGTCAGGATTGTTTGCAAAGCTTGTGAAATGTCTGTCTGGAGTGGCCTCCAGTTTCTCCCATCAGGTAACTCCTAAATTTTCACAAACATCGATGTATTTGGCCTTGCTGCTGGAGTTGTCCTTGGCTCAGAGCAATAGAATGGGACAGTCTGTTTCCTGAGAGTCAGAAAACCAAGAGACATCTGTGTCACGCAGATACGGAGGCTTGATCCACAAAAAACCCTCTTACAGCTCTACCACTCACTGCTGTCTGGTTACTCCATACAGTTACAAAGGTGACTGTGAAACAACCTCAGTGCAAGTGTTGGACCTCCATTAAAGTCAGCATGGCAAGCAGAGGCTTCTCCAGTGTCTTCCTTGTCTTGGTGAAGTGGAATAGTGTCAGTCTCTGCTTTGGCCCAGCTCCAGGATGAATGTGATGTGTTGCAATTTTTCATTGAACATTGCATATGACATCAGTAAATTTGTAATTAAAAGTTAATGTTACTCATTTATCAGTATAAGTGGCGAGTACTTTATAGTAGCTGATAAGCACCATAACCTGGAAAATACACAGAATAATCACAATTTTTAAAATAGGTTTTTGTGAGAACAAAGTTAATTGTAGGGGGTACAAGATGGAAGGAGAAATAAAACTTTGTGTTTCCTTTTGTAAGCAAATCAAGGGCCAAATAGGTTGGATCTCTCTTCTGTTTAAAGACAGTATATGGGATCTGAATAACTGATTTTTCTCTAGGTAATTCAGCCGGGTTTTTTTTCTTTTTAAAAAGTCCCAAGATCTTTCTCTTCCCTAGTAGACAGCCTCTACTTAGGTATTAGCAGTTTGAGGAAGGTTAAATTGCTCTTTCATAGATTAGGATTTGTTAACAGATGTGGTTATTGGTACTGTGTGCTTTCCTAATCCCTCTTCAGTATTGGTGCATCTCCAGCCCTACCAGTTTAATTAACATTGAAATTCTCATATTATTTTGGTGTACTGATTACAGGCAAAGACTAAGTGGAAGTCAGTTTGATATCCCAAGAGACTTCAGCATTAACAATGCAGAAAGATTTTTTTTTTTTTCATTTCTCCCCCTTCCTGAACTCCAGATAAGCAGTAGGCCCCAGTTAGATTTCATTACTATCACGCACTCTTCATGGTCATCTTTTAATATTTGAAAGGATCATTTGTTAACTGGAAATGGTCAATTTTTTTTTCTTTGGCTTTTGAAATATAATTTTCAATTTTTAATTTGATTCATTTAGATGAAATCATTAATCAGGGTTGAAACTGAGTTAATTTTCTGGAAAATAAATGAGGTTGTTAGACTGAACGTTATTAAGTGGGCTCTTTGCTCGAAAGGGATAATAGCTGAAAATATGGAAGACTTTGAGAACTATAGCAGTTGAGGGATGAAAAACAGAAAGGTTTTTTTTTCTAGCTAAGTGCAGTAATTTTTTAAAGGAAACTAGGCATATGAGGAATATTTCAGAACTATCATCATTAAAGTAGGCATTACAGAGTAAATAACCTAAATATATGTATGAGTTAAAATCCTACAGAGCCAGGGTATAGATTGTGATTTTTAAAAATGTTCTATTTTTACAGAACATTGTGTTCCTTCTAAATTTTAGTATTTGCTATTCCAAGCAATGCCCACTTGATTTTTGAGACAGAGAAACATTATTCTCTGTAGTTCAGCAGAGTTACAGCCATCCAGGTAGAAAGCAAGCTTTGGTAGACAGGGAGTACAGGCCACTAAACCATTTTTTTCAGTCTGACCCAAATTCAGCTCCTGGCCCTGAGAGAGTTCTGTTTGCTTATTCTCTGGAGTTTACTGCATGATACAAAGTGATTAAGATAGCCAGCAAAATCTCTTACAAACACAAACCAAAGAGCAAGGGGTTGGACTAGACAGGCAACATCCTAGAGTTACCATTGGGGTTTATTTCGGTTAACTACAACATTTATTTTGCATTGTTTCCTAATGCCATCTACTTTCTGCTAATCTTCTGGTTAAAACCATGGTTTGTTGGTTTTGGGTTTTTTTCTTTCCTGGAAGATAGGGCTGCCTCCTCTGTTCTGATAGGAAGGAATTTCTTCCCTTCAAGTGCTCCAGTCTTTGCTTAAGAGCTGTCATAACACTAAGCACTTAGTGGCCTTAGGTCAAAATTTTTGATGGAACATTACAAGTCTGTTTAGGTTTTCCTTAATGCCTGTGTGCTCATTAAGGACCATTTCAGAGTCTGTTACTAGGAATGAGTGATAAAATCTGTAGGTGTCTTAGGCAACACGGTGTTCCCTTGTAGGTGTTTTTTAACTGCCCTGTCCAAGATGATATTAAATGCTGCAGAGGGAAACAGGAGTACATGCCACATGAAAAAGAAACTTCTCAAATGGAGAAGGGTGGAGAAGTTTCTGCAGTGGAGAAGAAAATCACATGGAAGTGAAAATTATTCTGGAATGCAGTTATTTTGCTTTTGTGATGTGCCTTTCCCTGATAAAAGAAGAGAGACAGTAATAATAATCTAACTTGGTTTAAGCTTGAAATAGTCTTCTTTTGAAAATGTAAATCTCAGTATGAGTTCACTTTCCCTTTCCCTTTAAAAGGGGACAGACACCAGCAAACAAATCTGAATCCTGGCAGATGTGGAAGTTGAGTTTGTATATCCCCTCTGCTAACAAAGTTGACTACAGAGAGGATAACTGCAGGCTTCTAAATGTCTAGGACAGTATTTGAAAGATAGTTATTTTAAGACTGAGCAGACAAATGTTGATTCACAATTTCATTTTCAGTTACATCATCGTGATGTAATGAATCACAGTGATGTAACAACCTCAGGTGAACTCAGCATAGCATGTTAAGCCAAAATTAGCATTTGTGTGCTGTAAATATTCTTGGGCAATGCTAACTGATTTTGAGCTACAGGGAGGAAGTACCTCTCTTCTGGAATAAGTGAAGGTCCTGAAGTCCCTACACATGATTAAGATCAGTCACTTAGCATCAATTAGTCAATTGCAATTAGTTACAACTAATGGGTTTTGTATCCAGCCTTCATTGTAGACCCTACCTGCTAATAAGGACAGATTAGTGGCTCAGTCAGGGAGGCAAAAGGCCCCAGTTCTTAATAATATAATTTATTTATTAAGAATAGTAGGTTTATGGTAGTATTATGTAGATGCTACAAGAGTACAAAGGGGGCTGGCTAAATCTCAGTAACTTAGTTCTGTACCTTCAAAGTCAATAAACTGCTGTAAGTTACAGAAGCAAGATCATGGCTGTGCTGTGCCATGAACTTACTTTCAAGTCTATCATCCATACATGCCTTCAGGCTTAATTATTTTGTTTTCCATATGTAGTGTATTTTGGGATGCAGCAGCTATTTCTCATAGGATATATTGACAGAACTTCTTAAAATCATTCAAATTTTAAGTCAGGTTTTGAGACGCTTGTGTTGAGAATACATTTGTTGTTTCTGTGTGACTTGTAGTTTTGCTTCTTGGTTTGGTTATAATACTGGCTGCTTATCTCACAATTCTACAAAACGTCTAAAGTCTATCTTGAGCCATGTCAGACACTCAAACTCATGAGTAAGGTTGGCATAAAGATGTTTCTTAACCAAGGCTGGGACTTTTCCAGGACTTTGCTGCATTTGGTATATGAATATAAAATAGCTTGTGGTGGGGAAGGCACAAGGGAGCACGAAGCTGGGATCAGGGCAGGAAGATGGCAGGCAGTGTCACAGTGCTGGTGTGTAGAGCAGGACCCACTGGTCAAGCTGACCATGTAGGGATGCCACGGCTACTAAACAGTGCTTTGCAACTTGCTGAGTACCTCTACTTGCTTTCTATTTTCTTGTAGTGTTTTGTGGTATCTTTGGACACAGCTATTTCTAATCCTTTCTTTCATCCAGAAGTTTCTTAAAGGGGAAGTTGCGTTGCATTTCTTATTAGGAAATATAACAGAGAATTGCTTTTATTTTGCATATTCTGCCCTCCAATGATCATTTGCAGTTTCTGGATAACCTTCAGTGTTTATCTTAAGATGGTGTTAAAAGAGTGAAGGCTTCATTACGTGCTTACTTACCTTAGAAGTCTCTCCAGTGGGGAAAGGCTGCTTTGCTTCCCTCTCTTTGTTACTGACTCTGTTTTCAATCTGTGCCATTAGATCTCTTCAACAATGAGAAGTTGCTATCTAAAACTGCCCCAAACTTAGGAGGAACATCAGTGAATGGCAGCGTTGGTCCTCTGAACATGAATCTAGAAATAGTAATAGCAGTGGTAATAAGGTGGCAAGGGTAGACATTGGAAATTGTCTGAAGAATGACACCATTCAGAGAGCACCCTGAGGGAGACCTCCATATCTAAAACTCTTCAAGAATTTTTGCAGAATGATCACTCTTTGCTCCCACATATCTTTCTGATAAACTTTAACTGCAGACACCTATATTAGTTGGGCCTTCATCTTGAGCTGAACAAAATGTTCTACTTCTTTGGTACTTTCCTGATGTGGACAGAGTAGGAATGTAAGGTCAGCAAACAATTTTTGTTTGAGTGGATTTTGAGCCAGATGTTAGATGAAAGGAATACCTGTGCCCTGAGCCATTGCTCACTTGGTTTTTCACCTGGCCAGCCACACCTGCTGCAGAAGCACAGCATTTTAAGAGATGGACAGTTAATTGCTTTGTTCCTAAGGATATATTTTTTACAAGCTTTTAAAAATATAACAGATTTTTGTATCCACTACACAGTAGTAGCTATCTGTTGAAATGAATTTCATCTCTAAAATCCAACAGCAGGGGAAGTATTTGTGAAAGTTTGTTTTTCTTTCATGTCTCCTTATTGTGCATCAAACAGTGCCGGGAATTGGACATTCACAAAATAGCTAGGATGTCACTGAATGAAACATGTCAGTTCAGGGTTGGCCCAAGTCACTCTGTACACAGATGCAAACATATGCCACTGATTGCAAAAAAAGTTTTAATTTATTTGCTGTTTGGATAAGGAAGCTGAAGCTGTGATTCATATGTTTCTGAACTGAGTGCGCTAGGATGGGATAACCATCTGTCCTGAAAGGGAGATACTCAGCTATATGTGCCTGCTGATGATAACATGGGGTACTGGCTATCAAAGTCTTATCAAAGCAGTTGCCATAGGTTTAAGAGTACACAAATAAAAATGAGTTAAAGTGACCATTTTTAAGGCGCTTCTGAAGCTTTTAAAGAAAAAGCAGTGTTTGTGAGTGCAATAGTCCTGCTTCAAGTTCCTTATTTCAAGCTAAGCTTCCCAATTTAATTTTAATCCCTTTCAAACGCCTTGGTCATGCTTTGAAGATAGCAAACCGCCCCCTCAAGCTCTGAAGCCGAGCACTGGCCCTTTTTGTTTCCACAAGCCAAAAATAAAGTGTTCGTATGAGCTCATTTACAGAGAGTGGAGTTGGCAGCCTTATCAGGAGAGGAGAAAAGAGCTCTGAAGATGAAAAGCTATCGCTGTGACAGAAGTCTTTATTAGGTTGGGCAGTAACGGAACGTAGCGTACACGGGATAAAGTGATGGCGACCTAGAGCATTTAGGGAAAACCAGAAGAGTAATAATGTTTTGTGTTGTTCTTAGACTGGCTTCTTTGGTGATCCCTCTGGCCTAGGGGTGTCTGGAGTGAAAAAGGGGACTATGTAAACAGAATACTGTCTGTACAGTCTACAGCCTCTGCTGGTCGCAAAAAAAGTGTGAGTCAGAAAAAGGGAAAGTAAAGATGAACCATTATGTACTTTCATAATTACTCAGCATTCCCTGTTGTGGCAACCCTCTGCTATAGAGTTTGCTAGGAGACAGATTTTGATTGAAAAGCCCTTTATCCAGTTTCACACATATGTCAAACTCCATTTACAACAAATATTTCTGTGTTGAAATTCCTGTATTTTAAGGCATTTTTTAATATAAGACAGATGATATGCAAGATCAGCTTTATACTAATAAAAAGTTTAATTCCACTAATCTTCCTCCAGTCATTGACAACCTATATGGCTTGTTGTTTTTATTTCAGAATTTTTCCTGTTCATTTGTTAGATTTCCTTATGTCTTCTTGCTAACACAGGATTAAAGCCATGGCAACATTCTGTAGGTAACAACGTCTTTGCAGCCTAAACCCATTAGAATTAATGGAATGTTAGCTAAAAAAAAAAAATGGATAACTACTTGTTTCTGTGATTCTTGTAAATATCACAGCTGCTGTGAAATTCAAACAGAGACCTGTATTGCTTTTATGGGTATCTGTCCCCCAGTATAAGCAAAAAAACACTTTACTTGAAGTTCTGAATTGCCTTCTTTAATGCCTTCAAACAATAGACCCATTTCTTCATTTAATTAAAACAGTAAAAGTTGTGGCTCAACCATACAGATTGACAGAGGGCTGTAATTGATTTGGCTAATTTCTTTTTTTTTTAATCACAATTAACAATAAAACACAGTGCATTTTGATGGAGAAGTAACTGAGTAAAACACAATGAAAAAGAAAGATAAATGGCACTAATACTGCTTACGTTAATTAGGCAGGTATGTTGGATATTATGCTGCAAAAAGTCTGCAATGGGGCTTTTAGTGGCATGGGAGTTAGAGTTGCAGTTTTGTCTGAGTAAGGACTTCAGGCATTTGTTCATCAGGAAAACTGTGTAAAATTGCCGGATCCTGATAACAGATCTTTGTGCAGTGGAACGTGGCACTGATCTCTAAGTGTGTCCTCAGGTAAACTGTTCCATAATAAAGAGTAAAGTGTGATGGAAAATCTTCTCTTGAAAGAGACTTACCAATTTTTTCATCAGTTGTGTCAAGTTCCTGTATTTGAGTGGAAAAAAAGCACCAATATTTATGGGTCCTACAGCAAAATTAAATTTTTAAGGAGTTTTCAACAGTTGTACATCAAAACTGAAAGGGAGGGGAGAACATACCCACAATCCAACTGACTTTTTATATGAGGTTCTTGCACCTTTACAATAGTTTTGTTCCTTCACTGCTTATTTTGTTGCCAATCAGTATTTAGTCTGCTTCCTCACATTAATAATGTAAGTTGAAACTAGCACTAAATAACCCACTTTTTTTTTTCCATGGTATCTATTGATGAATGAAAAGGACATGAAGGAATTCTTTGTCTCGCCCTAGCTATTCTCAGTGGGGGAATTACTAGTCTAGCCATTGATCTTTGCCATTGGCAGGATTGACTGTGTTGCAATTGCATGTAATAAGATACCTTTTCTGTCCTCATTTCCAAACTGATGTAGTTTTACACTTCTTAAAATCAAATAATATGCATTAACCAGTTTGGCGTTGTACTTTTGTGAATCACCGTCCTTTTCAGGATTCGTGACATGTGAGAAGTATCTAGAAAGTGTTTGATTAAGGCCCAGTTCAGCAACAAAAGTCTGAGATGAGCAGGTAAAACTCTCTCACTGTGAGTAGCTTTGGTTCATGCAACTGCCAGCACAGGCAAAATTCTTCACTGATGCTCCAGACCTCGTGTGCATAGCAGTTAACCTGCTTGTTTGTTTATTTGTTACTGTTGTGAGGTACCTTCATGGTAGAAACTTTTATTTTCAATTCCCTTTTAGAGCTCAGCACATTGAGCCTCCCTTTCCTATGCACATGCTGCCAAGGAGGATTGTCTCTAGATAAATTATGCCCTCTCTTTCTTAAACAAGATTAAAGAGCTTCTCCGGCTGTTAAGTATCCAGCACTTGAAATGCCAGTCTGTTCAGTTCACTGTGGCAATTGCCAGCTGTGTGGGGTTTTGATGAGGATTGTATACCTTAGTGGTACCATGTACAACATGGTCTAAGAAATGTAAAGTGTAGAGAGCATTTTTTGATGTTTAGCACAAAGATGAAAATCCATTCCTCAGAGCAGAATCGATAGAATGGGACAAATAAAAAGCAAGCATATGAAAAGCTTTTTTACTCCATCTTACATATTTGTATAACTACAAGGACAATTTCCTCATCTTTTAATTAGATAGGTTTAAAAAGGAAAAAGACCGTGCAGAGGATTTAAAACTTATTTTGATGCTGTTTTGTGGAAATTATTTTGAATAAAAAATGGGCTACACTGTTTCAGATGTAGGGAAAATGCCAATCAAAATCCCAGAATTCTGTCTCTGAATTTATTTGAGGTTTAGGATTTTTTTTGATGTGGAATTAGTCATCTTTGGTCTGTGGAAGTCATACAAAAAATTTACTCTAAATGTAAAAAGATTGTCAATATAAATTTTGCAGTGCATTCTCTCTTTTTTTTTTTTTTTTGTGGGCTGATAATCTTAATTTAAAAGTCCAGTTAAAACTAAAATTCTGCTGGGTTGATGGATTTAGGATATATGGCCAAGTTTCCTATTGATCTAACTGCAAGTTAACCTAGTTTCAAGAAATATGCAAATATCATCACTGAGAGAACAGTGGTCCCCACAAAAATTTGGCACAAAGTAGAGATGTTTATTACACTTCCACTCTTCGTGGATAGTTGAAAAGAAGATCACAGAGCAATCTAAAAGGAAAGGCACAGGCTGGAGAGAATAATAAAGAGGTATCAATCCACCACACCACACCACTGACACAATGGCATGACAAGTGGAAAATAACTCTGTAAAATAGGGAAAAGGCAGTAAAAAATGAATTGTGTTACAGTTTCTAAAACCTGCCTCAATTCAAGAAACAAATGCTCCTGAGCAGTGCCAAGGTGTACGATTTGCACATAAATCTCGCATGTCAGCAAATGGGAAACATGTAAAACCCTAAGAAACAGTGTCAGAAAATATCAGATTTGTTAAGCCCGTTGAGATCACTGATTTAAGAAGGTCCCATTGCCAATCCCAAAGGCCTTCCTCATAGGATCCACCCTCAGTGCCATGTGTTTTGATTTTCTCCACCAAACAATATTTCCAGAAAACAGAGTGATATTTCCTATAACTGATGCACAATTTTGCTGCATATAAACATAATTATAGGGGTATTTTCTTCAATGGTCAGTTCCTTTCTTGTCTCCAGGTTTAACTAAGTTAAGGCTTCAAGGAAGAGCATTTGAATCAGTTCCCTTTGAAAATACAGGCAAGATCTTATTCCTGTTATGTCACTTTCGAGTAATGCAATAAAATGTGCTTTCTTGTTCAGATTTATCTGCATGTTTTTGTACCATTCTTCTGAATATATCTAGTCCAGATGAAAATTAGTGGGGAAAAAAAACTTGAACATCTAAAAATAGATCGAAATTTGACCTCAGGATCAAAATACTTTCTGGAACAAATGAACACATTTCAGAAGGAGGTTCTGATCCAAAGTAAAGATTCTAAGGTCAAGGAGAGGGAAAGAAGAAAGGAAGAAACAGGTTTGTTTTATTTAAATAACAGTCCTAGGTACAAGTTTGGATCCTGTGAGAGTAATGCAGAGATGCAGTGATGGGCAGAATCTGAATGTGGAAAACTGAACCACACAGAGATTTTATTTGCCAACAGCTCTCCAGACCTTCACTTACTGTGTTCAGTTTCCTGTATTTTTATTCACGGATTGCCTGTGTAAGGCAGGATAAAAAAGTGAGTAAGGAATTCTGACTCTCAGCTTGTATTAAGCAATGCAATGTCATTGGTTTGAGTTACACTGCACTGTGCAAAGCACACACAGCCTTTAGTGATCATTCTCTGAAGAGTTCCTGCTGGAGAAAGGAAAGTGTACTCACTGCAGGCCATCATGGATCTTGTCATCTCCTTTTCCTTTAAACCTGTGTCTGTTTCCTGATCACAGAGCGACAATAATGACTTTTTTTTATAAGCAATTCACAGAACTCAGGGACTGAATTGTACAAATTGTACACACACTTCATGGTCAAGTTGCTCAAAACCTGTCCTAGAAAGAGTATTACACACATTTGTTCATTTTGAGGGTGCTAGTTATAAATACCTTGAAATACGCTTTAGATTTCTATTTGTGGGTTTGTTTAAGTTATTTAGTACATAACCTGTCATCTTTTTACTCAGTAAATTCTAGTCTTGAGTCTTAATGTCTTTTAAATTGGGTGTCACATTCCTTAGAAGTGTATAGTGATATGTTTAAAAGAAAAAAGAGTGAATGAGTCCAATGTATGTGTTTCGATGGAAGGAAGAGAATTTTGGGACATAAAGCAGAAAACTTTGAAAGGAACACAGTATTTGAGAAAAAATACAAAGTCAGTGAAACTCTTTGCTCTTCTCACCCTTAGAAGTAGCTCTGGAGAAATGTGCAGACTTCAGTAGAGCTATAATAGATTTGCAGGGCATTGAGTGAGAAGGCCTTGGTCTCCTGTTTGGGAAATATTCTTTTCATGGCCCCTAGGAAAACAATATATGTGTGTGTTTAGCATTGCTCATGGTGAATATTCCCATTGACATCTGCAATCAGAAGGAGGGTAGGTATCAGTTTAAATAGACTGTGCTTGTCAGGAATTACTGACTTAGAACTATTTTATTTTTTTTTTAATTCTGCATCTGTTAAAATTCTATGTAAAAATAATTTATGAGGAAATTTTATGCTTTATTTCCTCTTTTAAATAATGCTCATGTAATTATGTTGCCCAATTACTTGTATTAACATACCCTTGTACACTGTGCGGGTTTTCCTCATAGCAGTTGCCATTACAATTTAAAGAAAAATATTCTTCTCAGACAAGCATCTTTTATATAAAGCCATTTTTAACAGGAAGGAATTGTTTCTTGTATAAAAGAATAATTCTTGTGACAAAAATTGTTGACCTTTTTTCTCTTTCTTTTTGTTTTGTTTTGTTCATTTAGGCTGGCTAAAATTACATACATATTCATGTATTTTAATAAGAACAAAGCATTACTCTTGGATATTTTCCATAAATTTGTTCTCATAAGCAATTTGATAGACATCTACTATAAGTGTAGTGGGGGAAGTTTACAGTAAATCAGTCTGCCTGGTTTAGAAAACTAGAATTTATTAACCCATTTCCCAAAGGCCCAGTGTTACCTATGAGATTAGAAGAAAATTGTCACAGTTTCTGTTTTAGAGCAGGGGCACTTTATAATAAGACTATAGTCTAATAGTTTAAAAATTTATTGTGTTTTATTGAAGTGAAATCAATTTACCACATACTATTAATTGTTTGTAAGATTAGAGGCAGTCAAAAAGTCTGGGAAATGCTGAGCACATTTGCAGTTACGTTCTTCAGCTGGGATTTTCTGCATAGGCTCTGGTCCATTCCTGTTGCTAACCACAAAAGAAGTGTCAATATGCTGGTTAGCCAATATGCTTCTGTATGGGAAGCTTCTAGCAGTGGTATCAGTGAAGTGGTATCACTAATAAACCTTCCATTAATTGCTCAAGTGGTACCTTGAGATGAGACTGAGAGGCCAGAAGCAGGGTAACCTGTCACCCCAGTGTGTCAGGCAGAATGTCAGGTTGTGAGGCTGGCAGGGTATGTGTGCTAAGGTATAAATCACACTCAGGGCATGAATGAAGTGCTAAGCATATTTGGGAGAATACTTAAAATTCAAAATGAAGAGTTAAGGTTTTTTTTTTTCGTTTATGGCCACAGAACTTTGTACCTGTTAACTCCTTGTGTGTCATTTTCTTTTCCGTTGCTTTATGAAGAAGAAACACAAATACATACACTTGTTATTGTAAATTTGTGGAATTGTAAAAAAAAAATCTTGTGTTCTTTTCACACTTTATCTGATATCACCAGATATTTATTATCTTAGTATCTTTATATGCCTCTGTATACAGTAATATCTCAGTCCTTTTTGTGTTAAGGGAAAAGAAGTGAACGTTAGAAGATTAACAAAATAGTATGCATCTTTTAATCTTGCCATGTTCCACCACATCTGATAGTTTTATATACTTTATATATCTACCCATATAATTCAGTTGAAGGACTGGAGCCTTCTCTTGTAAAATTGAATAAATTAAAAAATTTATTCCCTGTTTTGCTCCTCACTTAACCTTAGCATCAGAACTTGATCAATTAATTTTGGTGGTTTTCTGCTCAGTTTCACTTTCTGATTCTTAGGTATGCACAATTCTTTGATAGTAGTATTCATGGAAGAACAGGGGAAATGTTATATACAAACAAAGGAAAAGGCATAGTTTCAGTACTCTGGAAAATGTTGGGGCAAATGTTTGTACTGTGGATGGTATCATGGTCCTCCACTAAAGGTCATTTGCAAAATCTCTTCCTGGCAAGGCTGTTTGGAGTGTTTTTACCTGCCACCTCCAGAAACTATAATGTATGCAGAGGACATCTCTCCTTTTTTTGTTTCCATCTTTAAAAGCAATGCTACAATACTAATAAGAAACAATTCCATCACATTAACATCTTACGTAATTTTATTTATTTTAGTCTGCTATGTCTCGATTTGTTGCCCCTCCAGCCACTACATTTTGAAGTTTTTGTTGCTAAACAGTCATCACTTTAACACATTGCAAATAATGAAACAAAAATACCTTACATTTTTTGTTCCACATGAAGATTTTCAGACAGAAGCAACACTGAACAAGAGGGTGCTGTGGTGTGCTGTGTCAGTGCCTTCCAGTCCGAACATATTAACCCAGATCATTGCTTTTTTTCCCCTACCCAAATAACAGACAAAGACCGTACTTTTTAAAATAAGCAACTGCTCAGAAAGGAAGTAGAAACCAGGAATTTCAGATACCTGACTGTCATCAAATGTGCCCATCTGAGCTATGTACCCATATAAGCCACTGTTGAACTTCACTCTCGTAGCAGACAGAATTGTAAGAAACAGAAAGTTGCAGTACATGGACAGGAAGTGCAAAGTACAGAAAAGCCCTGTCATTTGCCAAAGACATCTGAAACTGGTAATATAAAATCCTTTATCTTGAGGTTAGAATTATCTTGTAGTTGTACTGCAAGATTACTCTGGGACTCCAAATGAAACCCTGCTGTGTAACTCCTATCTAGTCTTGAAGAAGATGTGCAAACAGAATAACAATACAGATGGAGAAATGCTCATATTATGGCTGCAGAAAGCCAGAAAGTGAGAATATCTACCACATTTTCCAAGTCAAACCCATATTTTCATATAAAGTCTGTGCATAGAATCACAGACTATTTTAGCATCAGACTGGTGTATGTACTCATTAAATTACTTCAGATATTTTACATTTCCATTGCAGTCTTCCGTATAAGTCAATTTGATATGTCCTTAAAAACTTACACTTACAAATCATGATAAGATATAATTAATGCTCCTAAAAATCTGTTAGCTGCAAACAGAAGCTGAGACATGGTGTGAGTTTTTTGGGCTGTTCTCCTATTGTGCCCCCTGCTCTAGGTCCCGTGGAGCCATAAAATAGCATGCAGAAGACAGAGAGAAATTCAGAATTCTGCCATACCTTTTGAGGAACCTTGAGGGATCAAGCCTGAAATGGATGCAGTTCCACAAATCATTATGTTACTCTTTAAAAGAATAAAGAAAAAGCAGGGAAGAATTGCACAGTGTTTCACCAAAAAAAAAAAAAATATATAGCTCATAATTACTTAATACATAAATATGAGAAAGATTGTGGAGATAGGGTTGTTATGGGTGTACTAAGAGAAAAGACAATGTCAAAATGATGCTTTCATGAATAAGCCTTGGAGAAATCAGAATTCTGTAAGAAAAATGTATATTTGCACCGAGGCCAATTTAGGCTCAAGTGGCATTATGAAGCCATCTTAGCTGTAAAGGTAAGTCACAGATAATTTGCCAGATGAGTGCAATTTGGAAAGTAAATTTTGTTTGTCTTACTCTTGTACAGATCATCACTGAATGGCTGCTCCTTGAGGAAGATGAGAAAGATTTTGTCCCTAAGGGGAAAAAAAAAAACCAACAACCTGAAAAAACCCCCCAAAGTTAGGGATCATATATTTTAGGGTAAAAAACTTTATATTTCAGTGAATTTTACATCTGTTTTAAAGCTCTAGTATGATGAGCCATCCTTTAGTTTTTTCTGGTTCTGTTCCAGCAGAATGAAATCACTTCCTGTGGGTAGAAATCCACATTCTAAGCCGGATATTTCTTGGTCCCAGTAGAACTGATATTATTTTGTATAACTGTTTCAACTCACGCTATTAAGAACTTTCCTGTGATTTCTGGATCACAGATTAATTCCAGAATCCCACATCCTCCAAGTCACTAACTGAAATATTGTGAAAGTGCACATTATTGTATCTGAAAAGGGTATTGAGATCTCGTTCATGCTGCTGGTACTTCACAGTCCGATTATTGTAACACATTTCATTTCAATCTTCCTTTCTGTCTTGAGAGTTGCCAGCAAATGGTCCAGAACTTCAGTTAGACTTCTTTTCTATTAGAGTTGGCACCAGCATAGCTCCTGAATTCTTTATAAGCTCTAGTGATGTGATCTAGAATAAAGGCCTGCTTTTGACCTTCAGGCATTGGCATGGCCTTGCTCAAATTTACTTTTTGACCTTTCTTTCTCCTGACGTTCTGTGCCCTCTCCTTGGATCATCAGCCAAGCTGCCTTTCCCAGTCTGGGCTTGTCACCTTTAAAGTAATGGTTACAAGTGTATTGATGCAGTAATGACTTTACAGCCCAGCAAGCTCCACTTCATTAAATTGCTTGTAATTTGAACTCTGAAACAAGATAGCATCTTCTGTAATTATATTTAAATAAATTAAGGGTAGAACTGTGGTATTTAGTTAGTGATAGATTGCCTTTATTTATTCTTATACCTTGTCCCAGGACATTGTATGCATAATTAAAAAAATAAGGCATATACTCTCATATAGTATGGTTATGATATATAAGCACATTGACATGAAATTTAATGGTGCAATTAGCAACAGTATTTTCTGTGTTATTCATAAAAGCTGTTGCAGTATTTTACACTGCTTCCTAGTAATTAGAATATTAGTAATCCAGGTGATGGGGAGAGAAGTGTTATGTAATGGTAACTGCTGCATTTCAGAAACACCAGGGCTTTATGTATATTCATCCTTAGTTCTGCATTCCTTTTCCTTTGCAGTTTACAAATATGCACATTTTGCTGCAACAAAGGTTCTTCCTCACTTTGGAAACGGGAAGGAAAAGAAGTAGAAGCTGGATAACCTGTGTTTAGTGGCCTAATTTCAGTCTCTTAAAATCATCTTGAGTCTAGCGTGATTCCACTGAAAATCTGGTAGTATAAAACTCAGAAAAGATCAAATTTAGGCACTAGAAGTGGAGTGCATAGAGTGTATCTCTTCCCAAAGAGAGACAGATTTTTTTTTCTAAGTTCTTATGTGAAGTGTAAAAGATATTCTTTTGTAATATTTGAGAGCTAATCATTGGATAATGGGTGTTGCATGTTTAATGCAACAGTGTAGCTGTCATGTTTTTCTTTTCTTTTTTTTCTATTTTCTTCTTTCTTTCTGCACATTCACCTCTTCTTGAACAGAAATAAAAGGTTCAAGGCTTGTCAGCATCAGTTTATAGATAGCTGTTTAAAAATAATGAGGTATTGGGTATTGTAAGGCTCAGGGCTGTCTTGCCAGACTCATTTATTTCCATTCACCTTTTGTCAGAATTGCAGACAGAAGACATTCAATTAAAACTTGTCACCTGTTGCGTGTGACCTAATTTGTATTTGTGAGTGTCACAGATTAGGATACATATGGAGCCATTTAAAAATGTAAAGGAACAATAGGATTCTTAAACATTTTATGCCACATTTTCTTCATGTGAACATCTTTGTTTATGGACCATTCTTCAAGGGAAATCACTTGGGCTAAGAAATAATAGAATTTATTTACACAAAATCTCATTTACATGGGAAAACTAGGGGGATTTTATTCACGTTCTTTTGTGGTTTAATGCATAAATGACAGTGCACAAAATTTCAGCATGTAGATGATTAGTTCATGCAAAGTTAATGTACCTTTCAAAAGAGGTTGAGTACTGAGCTGTGTAAGTAATGCATTTATCAGTTCTTTAGTCAAACTGAAAAAAACAAACCACTGGGCTTTAACCTAAGAGATGTGTTTATCAGTTCCTTTGCAAAAATCCAGTCCACCTCATCTCCTTCTCCCAGGACAAAAATGAAATTTCCAAAATACAGCTTACATTTGGTTGCCTAGAAACTTTTAGTATTAAACATAAGCAAAATCTAAAATACTGGTTTGAAGCATTTGTTTTGCTAAAGCAGTATTTTTCTCTTCTGATTTTTCAACCTGGAACAGTTCACTGAATATTTTAATTAGCCTGATTATTTGGGTTTTTTTAACAATAAACTGTTTTTTACAAATCATTGCAGAGGAACAGATAAACAACTTCTAGTCACGGATCAAGTTAGATATTAAAGAAATAAACACTGTTTTGTTTTTCAGTCAATTATATGGGTCAGTTAATGAATTAATTGTTTCATAGGCACCTCTTGAGAACAGCCAATTTTATCCCACATTAACAAATGCTTTTTGGTACTAACTGAATGTAAAGTAGGAGGATGATTTTTAGACTTCCTATGCTACTCTAAATAACGTGTTTAATTGTGGAGATGGCTATAGGAGACAAAACAATAAAGCCTTCCCCTCGTAATTGTTAATTCAGCCACAGATCAGGAAAACTTTAATGTAAGTCATAGCTTCTATCTTCTTTGATGAATTAGGGCTCTGTTTTCAAAATACTTCCTGCCTAGTAGACATGTATTTCACATCTCTACCTGAATTTTACCTGCATAGGGTATTATCCAAATACTTTCTAAACTGATTGCAGAAGCTCTTTGTCATCTTTGTAATTCAGAACATAAAACATGTATGCAGATCCAGAAAAAATGATAGCTCATAGTATCTTATTTCTTCAGCTGTGTTACTTTTCTGCATGTTTCTACTGTATTGAGAGAGGTCTTTCATGGTTTAAAGTACTTTGTCCACTGCAAATCTTTCAGACTGCAGGGTTAATGCACTGGACTCTAACCCCAAATTATAGAGGTTGCTGAAGTGTCTAAAGAGTATCTAGATGAGTGTGCATTCTTAAATCTCAATGCATTCTGGGTTCATGGTGGAAAAATCAACTAGTTTTTCTGGTTTATGTAAATAAAAGCAAAACAGAGTTTATAATATTCACTGAAGTTTATTCAGCAATCTTAGAAATAATCACAGTATGTTCAAGTGATCTGGAACACTCTATTAAGACATTGTCCCAAAGGAGAACCACATTGGAACCTGCCATTAAAATTATTTTTGTGCTTTCCGGTTTTGCTGTTAATCTGGGTTTTTTTACCTCTGCTACCAGTGTTCCTATGGAGCTTTGTAAGATGCAGTTATGTGGGTATTCATTTTTACCTGTCTCTCTATTGAAGACAATGCTGGGGATCTTGCAGACATCTGTAGAAAATTGATTGTTAGACAGTTACATATCTCAAAAAATGAGATAGGAATATTTTTCATACATATCAAATGCTGTGTTAGAGGTGGAGCTTGCCAGAATGGCCTTGATGTAGAACATAGCAGCTTGCCATGAGACTGTTAGGTAGAGGGAACAGAAAGGGAGCAGAATATGAAATTCCTGAAGGAAGTAAAAATTGCACATTTGAGTATGATTTCAAACCTGTTGTTTACTGATTAAGTAATTTTCTTTTCCAAAATAAAATGCTCCTCAATTAAAGGTAGTGAACAATTTCTTACAGGCAGTCCTGGTGTTGGTAGGACTTGATTTGAAGGATTGGGCTAATGCCTTCCAATGTAACTTGAGAATTTCTTGTGGGTATAGAGCTCTGTGGAAAGGACAAGAATATTTATGGGTAAAGTGAACAAATGAACACTGGAAACATGTAGCCAAGGTAAGAAGGAGGGGATGGAGAAGAATAATAGAGATGGATGATAAAGGAGTAAATAGTGGTGGATGATAAAAGGAGTAAATAATATACTTTTAATACGGCTTTGATCTGCATAGAAAATAAGATTACATGGTTAAATAGTATTTTCATACTGAGAACCTGATTGCAAAATCAATAATATATTGGGGCGTGGGCAGTCCTTTTGGTTATGTGGCATCATCACAATGGGTATCTGTCCTGCATGAGGCCTTCAAGGCAGTGTGAGAAAAGGACCACAGAATAGGAATAATAATTTACATTTGTTGGCAAGGGAAAAACAGGTGAGGAAATTCAGAGAAAATGAATTCAGGTTTGCCTGTGTTATTTAGATTAAATAACCTGGTGGGTAGCTCATGTGGCACATCTGCTCTGGCCTTCAGTTGTTTCTGTGCAAGGCTATGTGGACACATTTAGTGTAGAGTAAGCACCCAGTGTGATTTTGTTTTGTGTTGTGTAGCATTTCATACAAATCATGCAAAGATTATGGAAGGAACCAGGAGATAAACTTTTTTTGTCAAAGCTTATATAGTGACTGTAAAAGAGCATTTATTCCCTGAAGAATAGCTGGAGAATTTCTTACTTTGTATCAGGAGGTGTAATTGCTTTGTTTTAGAAAGTAGCTATTGCACTGAGTTACACAGTTTCCATCTCTCCCTATGTTACGGCTCTACAGCCCAACCCTCAACTTCTGAGGTTTGTGAGTCATGTCTAAATGACTACCCATCACTCCTGAACAAATGAGTTCATGAGTTTGCTTGTCCTGCAATGTAAAGTGAATGTGTTGTATTTTAACATTGAAAGTAACTGCTCTCTTAACTGTTGGCAAGACTGTTCTTCCTATTTCTACCCTGTGGTCATCCCTGTGTTTCCCATTAGGGCTCTTGGTATTGTTTCTCTGTTGAAGGTTTTTCAAATGAGCATTAGGAAATGTGAAGAATCGATTTCCTTGTCTGCGGTGACACGAATGGATGTTTTGACCCTGAAGAACTGTAATTATAATACATACAGTGCAGTTCATTGGGAGATATTACATGATTTTTTTATGGGTGGAGTGGGTGTCTTTCTTTGCACTTCGTGGTTGAGGACTGATTGGTGAGTGAACTGAGATGCTGAAGATTGTGTGAAGCCACAATGCACAGCAGAGCTGAAGCAGAGGTCTACTTAATTTCTCCAGATGTCACAATATCCTCCTTAATAATCTGAATACAGACTGTGTGGAATTCTAACAGTTACGTCTGTGACTGATGTAAAGCTCCTCCTGCCCCAAATGAGGATTTTTGTGAACAAAATTATTTTTATTTCTTCCCTTTGTTATTCTAACAGAGGAGGCATCAGTTGCCTTCTGTCTTGAGAGCTACTGTCTTGATACATAAACCTTTATGTAATGAATTCTCTCATGCAGGCTATAGGAGTTAGAGAGTAATATGCATGGATATATTTCGGAGCCTCTGGTTTTCACTTTGCAACCTGCCAAACTCCAAAGTTTTTATGGAATATCAGATGGGTATAGCTTGTTAAGCAGTGTCTTGCACTGTGTTTACTTCCCAAAGGCCCTTGGGAAGTAAAATACCATGTAGGGTGTGTTAGATTATCAGAAATTAAATCCAAAGTATCTACTTTCTTATAGATACAGAAAAATATAGATATAGGATAGCTTACAGATAAAGGAAATATTAGGAGCCAAAATGATGGTAAACTCTATCAGTTTTAATGGAAGGGTTAGAAAGCTCTAATTTATAGTCTGTTGGTGTTATGTTATCAAAACTATTTTCATACTAAAATTTGAATTAGTTCTATTATAGACAAGTAATTTTAAACTGTGCAATACAGTTGCTCCCCAGTTATCTAGAAGTTAGGGTTTTTAAAAGAAAGCTTTATTTACAGATAAAGCAAAAAATATTAGGTGAGGGCATGGATCTAAGTAAAATTTTGCTATAGTGACATTTTTCTGTATTTTCTTTCATTGAGTATGTGAGTGGATTGAATGTGTATCTCATCTAATGCAAAGGAGGTAAAAAAATTGTTCATCTTGGTAGATTTATATTATTTTAATTTAGGCTTCAGTTCCATTACTTTTTGATTAAACATACTTCTGTCTGATGCTATCCATCTTTTATCACTATGAAATCTGTTCCCAAGCAGAAAGAAGGATGGCATCTGAATTATGCAGAAATCATTTTCTATCTATTTTTCTTCAAATGCTGGGCAGTCTTTTTCATAATCCCACCAATATTGCATGTGGCTTGTTCTAATCCTCTGCCTATTTCTGAATATTCAACTATCAAACCTTGGTCTTTTGCTGTTTGTTTTTATGGCAATGTATTGTCCTGGATGTCATTTGCTTCAGGTGTAGCTCAAACTCCTGATTCAAGTGTGAAGAACAGTGAGTTATCATTAGTTCTGGAAAGGTTTGAGCTATCACTTTTTAAAGTGCTCTTGTAGTTCGTGCATTTTTAAGTATAACTTCAAAAAAATAAAAACAAATAACCGTGCTCTGTTGATTGAATCAGCAAAAAATTTATCAAACAGCTTAGACCACAAATCAGTCACATGTTACATAGGTAACTACCATAAATAAGATTTCATTCATAATTACGCGTTGACCTCTTGGGGTATGTGGTTAATTTGTGTTACTGTTTAAATCATGTGATCCCCATAAATGCAGCTGGAGACATAAATGAGAAATGTACTTGTTGGGTTTGATGGACTGACATACACAGTCTTCTGCAGTAAACCAGGTGAAATTCCACTCTTGAGTAGAGGTGATCATTACCCGCTTTCCTGGTGAGAAAAGCTCTTGAGCACGGTTGTATACAACTCACTGAGTTACAGCTGCAGGTGTTTGTTGTGTCCTTAAAGGAAGCATCTCCTTTCTGTGTTAGTACCCCAGGAAACATAAGCAAAAAAGAAACAAAATCACCCCAACAATAGTAGGCCTTGGATTTCTGGCTGGTTGGCAAAACAGTTTTCCTTTACCAAAACCCAGTCAATCCTTTTTGGTTTTTGAGAAGGAAAGAGGGCTGACAGATGTTTCCTGTAACTAGTCTGTGCTACCAGTGCAGGTTCAGAGGCAGCACATAAACTCTGTGCTGTGTTCTTCTTGCTGTGCACATGAACTGTAATTTCTTTGGTGGTGGCTTCCCCTGCTGTCCAAAAGCCAGTTCTTGAGGTATTTTATGTGTAAGGGAGAGAGCAGAGGGATGGGAAGTAGAAGAGTGGGGCACAATAACAGCAATAGAAAATATACATAGAGGGAGGAGAGCTAAAATAGACAATGAAAAGTGGAAAAGTGAGTTGCACTTTGTTACATCGCTCACAGAGGCCATTGATACTCAGTGTGTCCTTGCATTCTTGTGTTGTTAAATCCAAGTCATCAGGGACAGATTTTGCACTTGGTCTTACCTGTCCTGTTGTCCTGCATATGTGCCAAGTTCTTAAACTTCCTTGTTATGTTGCTACTTGGATTTAGTCACATTCATCCGGGTTGTTTGGAAATCTGCCTGGGTGACTCAGAAAGAAATCAAAATATTTCCTTGTTTTGTAAGACTACTGTCTTTGCACCCTTTTACCTTGTTTCATTTTGTCAATGAGAGCAGCTATGGCTTGTCTCAGGAAGGTAAACTCCTATATATCCATACAAACGAGGCAGCACAATGTTGTATTGAAGGAATGAACAGTATGGAGGTAGAAGACAAACGTTAATTAATCATTGCTGACATTTAAATGCACAACTGTACAATTTCTTTCAAATCCTCATGAACAATTTCCATCTTTAAGCCACATATATATTCTTATTTTACTAGGCATACTTACTTTGAATCCTCTGGCCATATTAATCCATCTTAATTTGGTTTTGACTATCTAAACTGTATACAAAACTCATTGTTTCTAAAGTTCTAATCCTCTGTACTTCTCTGCTCATAAAGTTGTGCTTCTATATCCATGGTGTTTGTTACAGCTTTGAAATTCTGCTTCTGGCAAAGATGACTTAAGATTAGGCTCTTTCAAATGGAAACTAAACTTGCTAGCTGTTTTTAATAATATGTAAAAATGAATGAATGGTTTTAAATGAACAGGAAATTATGTTGTATACTTAGTCTTGCATGTGTGGAACTCTAAACTGCTTGCAAATACCTGTAATGCTGATTTCCCATGCTTTCTAAAATTAATCTTTTGAAATAAACATGCTTTTAATATAAATATTGGAAGGCAGGAAATAGAAGATTGTTACCTGAAAGGCATGCTCATAATGTATTTAATTACATGTTTGCTTGTGTTTCCAAATGTAGGTGTGCGCCTAGACCGAGTACGTGGAGGTCGTCAGAAGTACAAGCGCAGAATAGATGCAGAGAACAGCCCATACCTGAACCCCCAGCTAGTTCAGCCAGCAAAAAAGCCATGTGAGTACACCACATACACAACATTTCTCTCTCAGTACAGGCTATTGACTCCCAGCCCTGTTTGCTAAGCTCCTTCTGAGCTGAACGAGGGTTTGGTCAGAAAATATTACCATGCAGACTATATCGATTTGGCTGTTAACAGGTTTTGTTTTAAATATGCTCATCTTTCTCAAGTGGAGTTGAACAAAGAGTGTTTTTACAGGTGGAAGTGTATAAAAGCATGGTTTATGCAGTGCAAATTTTACATTTACAGGTTATCTTTATTTTCAGTGGTACATAAAATGGTTCATACTATGATCATTAGCTCATTGAAGCTTCTACTTTCAGATTTCACAAGAAAGTGATTTTTGTAGTTTTCACTAACTAAATGAGTTTGACTGCTCAACCTCCCAATGAAAATACATTAAGAGCCTCATTAATTTATACCTATAGATTAATACACTACCTAGCATTAGATTAAAACAGCAATATGCCACACTAATAACAAAGCAGAAAGTGGTAGTTTGGGCTCTAGTACCCTCACGGATTTTTTTTTTTGCTTTGTTTTGTTATGTTTTATTAATGTCCTTGATTGTATCTCGCCAGGCTGAAATTAAGAGAGAAAGAGATGATCGCCTCACTGCTAAAATACAAGTTCCATCCTCTTTGCGATTAACTAAAAATAGTTAGGGGTTTTGCTTTGCAGCTTATATAAACTCAAGCAGTGACTGTACTAATTCCATGAAGTAAATTTAATAGCATTATAGCTGTAGTGCAAGAGGCTGGTGTATTACCCTGCAAAGACACACAGGCTCTTTATCAAGTGTTGCAAACTCCTCTGAATTCAAATGGGAATACACACGTCCAGTTGCTCCTGCTGAGGAGGTTAATTTGCTCCTAAGATGGATAAATAAGCCAGTGAAATAAGGAGGGCAGATTCCTTCTTGTCTCTCATTTGCCTCTGTCCCTAAGCCTCTGACAACACACATGTCAGTTTTAGGCCCTTGAAAATACCTGGCTGGATGGAAAATGGAATCTGTTTCCAATGGTGTTCCCCAGTAGGGGACAGTGCTGTGTACAATACGTTTGAGCATATGGGGATCTGGAGAGCAAATAAACAGTCTTTGAACTGTAAGTGAAAGGGCATTTTAGCTGTGTCAAAGAAAAAACAGCCAGTTTTACATAAAATTAAGGCTTAAGTGAACATATGGCATAGTTTCCTTTTGCCTTTCCAAAAAACATTATGCTGATTATATTCCTTCAATTGTCCAATCTGGCATCTTCTACTCAGCCTCCATAAGCTGTCCCACTGTTCTGTAAATACAATCTAGGGCTGCACTAAGCAGATTTTGCACATTATAATAAAAACTTTCTGATAATACAATAAAATTTAATAAACTCTAATGCTTAATTTCATTAGAGGTTTCGTTTTCCTGGGTGCACAGATTGTCAGTTTTTCATTTACTTGATATTGTCATTGAGTAGAAATACTGATAGCCTAACATACATACCAAAAAAAGCCAAGACCAAACAGACCAAAAAAAAAAAATATCCAACCCAAAAGCCCCAAGCCCTTAAGATATCAACAGAGGTTAATGCAGTTGTACTGAAATACAAGAATCTCTGTGTAAATCCAAGATTATTGCAATGTGGTGCATTACATTACCTGTAAGGTGATAACTGCACCAATTTCTGTAAGCTCCAGTTGTCTGAGATAAACTAACCTCCTCATAAATCATTACTCATTATCTGAGTTCCTCCCTCCATTTTTCTTAGCTCATCCAAGTACAAACAATTTTGTAATAAACATTTCTAAAACTTAATTTTCAAATCCTGGCAGATAAGTGTCCAGACTTGAAACAGTTGAATGGGTTTTGTGTGGAAGTAGCCTGGGAGATTTTCTGGACCCTGACTGATAGTTTGTGCATAACAAAGGCACAGGAATGAAAATTGGGTTCTATTGATTCTAATTAGGGAAACATTAAATAAGATTTACCTAGAAACAGTGCTCATGGCTATTCAATCTCCTGAGTGATGGAGTTTTCTGAGTACATTCAGAATTTTCCTATGTTCTATGCTAATGCACATGCCAGTACATGTAGCTTTTTCCCCCTGTAAGGAAAGAGCAGGTGTTTGAAGAATCTTTCCTACACCTACTTCTGGTCTCTATTGTATTTTCCAGCTTCACCATAGAATTTAATGGCCTGGCCAGATTTTATTGACTGCAAAAATAAAAAGGATTTGAGATTCTGCAAATCCTGAGTCAAAATAGACAATATTCCTAAATCATCTACAGAATGGCATTGGTGAGGGGCCTCATACACGAATGAAAGTTGTTCTTTGGCTATTTCTTCTGCTGAAGCGGAAAAAAGCCCAGAACTTGGGGATGAGAGTGGTTCTTCATTAATTTGTCATGGTTTAAAAACCCAAGAAGTTTTTAAACCTCAGAAGTCCTCAGCTGCATATGTTTGGATGTTAAAGAGACTGTTAATTAATTTATCCTATTTTCCTAACAAATTAAAAATACTAGAATTTGGAAAGAAGTAATGTTATCTTTTCTCACTTACATGTTTTCTGTGTGAAATTGAACAGGTTATGAAGAGACTGTTTAAAAATTTAAAAAAACGTGCAAAGGCTGTTGGCCAATATAAGTTTAAAACTACCATCTGTCATTTGTAAATAAGAATAGAATTCCTCATTAATCAGTTTGATAATCAGTCGACTATTGAAATCAAAAATTGCATCAATTGGCATAGTTCCTATAGTTCATATAAAGCATGAATATGTCCCCTTGTAATAAAACAAGCTTAGTGTGATGATTTCTAGTTGGCTCTTGCACTTGTTATATGAAGAACTAACATATATCACAACTTCTGACACACAGATTTGGAATAAGGCAAAAATTGTAGAGACAGTAGATCAGAGTCAAGGAGTCTGTGTCATTCAAGAGCAGTAAAGTATCAGAAATCTGAATCGAGTGATCATTTTATGGAAATATGTCATGGACTAGTAGGGATCCTTTCTGACACTGATGCCTTGGGTTTTAGCTTTTATATTTTTCGGATTCTGTACTGCTTTAGTGAGTAGTTCTGAGTTTCATATTAAGGGATGGTAAGCTGTCTTCGCAGAGTAGCTAGACAAAATAATTCCTTTTCTAGCTTGGGACCAAGGACAACTGATCCAAATTTCAGGCCCAAGAGCATAAACAACATGGACTGAAGAGAGAAAAACAAGAAGGATGGGACTTCATAACCTAAAGCAATAATTAGACAATTATTTCCAATATGCAAATGGACCAGAACTTATAAAAATGAGAGACCCCATGAATGGTCATCTATTTTGTGACCATTTTGGGTTCATCTTGGGCGTAGCCCTGGCTGGGCTCTTGTGCTTCCCAAGGTGTATCCGTTGAGGCCTTCTAAAAAATACCTACTTTATTCTTTAACTCTGTCTAGCCTCTGTTGTAGGTCAGCCTTCACAAGGCATCAACACTGCCGGGCAAGTCACATCCCAGCCAGCTTCCATTGCAGGAGAACAGTGTGACCTGTCCTGTGACTTACATGCAGATGGGAAAAATTGTACTAATTCTGGCAGCATTCTCTGCACTCAGAAAATACTTGGTGTCTTCTCACAGTGGAATCCCATTTATATCAAGCCTTATAACGTTTTATCTCACTGAAGGGAGTTTCATGTAAAATCACTAAAGGATGCCATTTGGGCTTTAAATTCTGATGGTGCATTTGAGGTCAAAAGATGTACCTACCAGGAAAAGTAAAATGTAAATATATTCAGAAGTATAGTAATGTACCCTGTATTAGGAGGCTTAATGAATTAGTCCTTTTCCCATTTTTTGGTTCTGCCTTCTCAGAGTAATAAATTGGGCTCCTGTATTGAGATAAAATATTTCCATTGTGCCTTCACGTGGATGTAGTGCTCATATTATGTTTATCCTACTTACAGAATAGCAACACTGTATTGTAAATCTTGTGGGCTCTTCTCTTTTTTTTTCTCTCTGCATTTTTCCATATAACTTAATTGATTATTCCAAATAGATGTCACAAGTCAACTGAATAGAAAAGTAAATACTTAACAGTGAATGAAAATGCTATATAGATAAAAATAAGCAGTGTGTGACTATGATAAAGTGTCATTCCTTGCACAAAACCAGTTTTCTGAGGTAGAGTTTGCCTACTTTCATACTTTGCTTAGTTTTACACTCTTTTTTCTCTTTGATTTTAGTGTTTTTTCCTGTTTAGAAATGAGAAGGAGATCATTATTCTGGGTTTGTAGGTAAAGAATGGTAGTTGGGGTCACTGACAGAAGTTACAGATTTCAGTGATTAATTTCATATGGTATTTACTCACTCAAAAATACCCCTGCCTTTAAGGGGTGGGGTGAGTTGCTGTTAATAAAATGAAGGCAAAACTTTTCTGTTTCAACAGTACAAAATGCCCTGTAATGCATTAATCTTTTGCTATAAAGTTTGTAATAAAAGGGGATCATGTATTTCTATGTTCTGTTGAATTTATTATCTTGAGAACATACATGTGTGGCTTGATAAACACTGTTAATGGATCAGATTTGTTTGTGCTGTAACCACTTGTAGGAGGTCATGAGGTTACAATAAGGTGTAATTAGGTTCAGTGTCTTAAGACAGATTTTTGTGCACTTTGAAATCTGAGCCATCTGTTTGAAGTGTAGAATGATGCTACTGGTGATCTTGTAATGTTCTGGATCATTTTTACAGATAACAAGATTGTCTCCCATTTGCTGGTGGCTGAACCAGAGAAGATCTATGCTATGCCTGACCCCACTGTTCCAGACAGTGACATCAAAGCACTTACCACTCTTTGTGACCTGGCAGACAGAGAACTGGTGGTGATCATTGGATGGGCTAAGCATATTCCAGGTACATACAATATTTATTGCAAATAGGTGATGTACAGAAATCATCACGTGGGTTATTCTGTGCTGGTAAAAAGAAACTTTTTTTTTCTCCCTACATTGCATGAAGTTTTCCTAAGGCTCCAGAATATTCCCACAGAATATAGTTTACATGGTCATGTATCTTACCTTGGAAGTAGTAGTATTGTTACTGCAAGTGTTACCATGTTAATTAGTTTCACATGCTTAGAGAATTTTTTTTCCCATGTACTGCTGTTATTAAGATAAACTTCCCTTGCTGTCCAGAGTATTAGCCTGGCATAAAGGTTCATACAAGTCCTCTCCTCTGTAGTCATCTGATTCAGCAGTATTTGAATGTAAGTCTGGCTGCTCTGTTATGTAAATGCACCACTACTGACCACAGGAGGGGAAAAAAGTCAGTTATATTTTGGCAAGGCACAGAGGAATTGTTCTCTTCATTGACTGATCTAGTGTGAGAACTGAACTGTACCAGTAATTCAGTACAAAGAACTGAATTGTACCAAAAAGTCTCCTCTTACAACTTAGTATTTTCCTTGGTCTGCATGGAATGGACTGCAGTCTGCATCACATAAATGCACTGATATTATAAAAGCTGACTGGCAATCTTAATAGCAAGAAAAATGGGTGTCATCAAAAGCAGTTTTTCAGAAGATTAGCAATTCCTTCAGATAACATTTCAGGTGTATTTTTGCCCCTCCCAAATGCTGAGGTGTTTGTTCTTGCTCTGTGAGCTAGCAGACAAACTTAGAGGTCTCCAGGGTACTCAGTCTATCACCTTTCACAAATGGTAAAGTCACACAAAAAAAGGTCAGCTTTTTCTCTTGTTTCTTAAGGTATTTTTCTTGTCCAGGAGATGACTGAACATGTTGATGTGTTTTCATCAGCTCATTAGTTTTCTAATTTTGATAGTAGAGCCATATTAAGCATGAGAGTGGATAACCTTTAATTCCTCAGAGGAATAAGTCATTCTCATTTTAGATGTGATTTTGGGACACCTTAATAGTAGAATAAATAGTCCAGTCAATTGTTTGTTTATCAGAGTTAAAGATATTTTATTTGTAGTTTCAAAAGAAATTGCAAAGAAATATTCTTGCTGTTTGGTTTTTTTTCCCTTGATCTAACCAGTTCTTCTGGGTCATCTTGGATAAACATAAACACTCTATATATATATATATATATATATATATATGTATAAACTCAGTCAAATAATAATAATAATTTATACCTTTATGAAGATTTTTTTTTAATTCAGAGGCATGACAGTAGCCTACAGACTCTAAAACAGTCAGTTGAAATTTAGTCATTCTATGTGCCACCAACGGTGTATAAACAAGCCCTTGTATCACAAGCAATGTTTTTCTGGTACAGTTAACTTATTTCTGTCTCCTTAAACTAGTTTGTCTTTATGCTTTGAATGCTACAGTAATTTCTTTAATCAAATTGATGGAAGTCCCTTTCCCAGCCCACACTGAAACCAATTTATTGGTCATGATACGCCGGCTATGTTGCTAACAGTCGTAACGAACTGTCAGGCAATATCGCAGTGCAGCTAATTTGAAGTCATTAGGTGTGCAGCGTTCAGGCAACAATTTGTTACAGTGGTTAGGAACACAGCTGACATTTCTGAATGGCTTTGTTCAGAGCAGTTCTAGATGAGCCCAAGCAAATTGTAAACTAATTTAAACATCACTCTGTATTATAGGAGCTACTTTGTCTTACACTGGTTGCTAATAAAGCACCCCAAATTAAGTCAAAATGAGTTAAGTAGGTGAGTTTGAGTTTCATCTTTGGAAGATACCTAGATCACCTTAACCAGGATAGAGTAGCTCTCAAAGAAGTCAGTCATGCTCCATAGCAGTTGCAGGGGAACTTTTGTCAGTCTGACTTGTGAATATGCTGTGTAGCTTGGATTTGGCTGGAGGGATAGGAAGAGCAGAGGGACAAGACTGAGCAGCCTTTAAAATGATGGCTTTGGTTAGTGTGGAAATGGTATTGGATACCATAAACTGGCCCTGAAAATTTAAAATGTGAGCCATTCGAAGAACTTACCTGCCACAAGACAGTATTTTAGTACAAAGTAAGCTCAAACCACACCTACAGTGGTAAAGCCACCCTAGGTAAGTGTACTTACCTGATTTCATTTACAAATGAGAATTTAAAAAGAAGCCCAAGAAATACAGACAATCTTTTTATAAGCCTTTAGGTAACAGAGGACAGTGATAAAATCTGTGTTTGTTGTCTGGCATTTGATCACAAAAATCAAAATGCAAAGGGCTGGACATGCTAAAGGGCAAATATGATGAGCTTTTGTATCTTGGTTTTGAATGTTGGAGTATGGCTGAACTTGGACTGCCTATGCTCAGCCAATGTCTGGCACAAAACAGCTTCTGGAAGAGCCTGGATTGGTGCTGCCTGTTTGTGAAAATAACAAATGTTACTATAGGCAGAAGCATAACAGGATGGGGAAAAGGATGAATTAGGAAAGGGGTGCAAATTGCATAAAAGTTGACTGTAGCTTGGCAGACTAAGTAAACCCTTGGTGTAAATCTTATAGAGTCGATTAATTATACCAGTAGTGAATTTGTGCCTAGCACAGCAAAGCAGCAATCAGCAAATCTTTCTTTACTGTAGTGATTTCTTAAGGTTCAGTGTAATTAAAGGCCCTTATATATCAGGTGCTTAATAACTAATAAAGATCTCAACTCTAAAGCATTGCAATGTAAAATTTGTCTTTGTGGAGGAAACCAAAGCAATGTTTTTGCTCTTCTGAAAGAAAGTCTTTTAATAGGATTATCTACAAAAAGGTAACAATGCAATATTCATTCTGCCCTGGCCAACCGTTTCCCATTTCAGTCACAGACTAAAAAATGTTTTCAAATTATACAAAGTTCAAGTCCTTTCATAAAATCATTAGTATTTTTGTGGTATTGGAAATATTTCAATAGTTGCTTTTATTGAACAAAAAGTCTATACCATCTACAAAAGGAAATATTGAAAGAAAAATATATATGGAAAGCCTTTATCAGTAAATAGAATTAGTCTCCTTGCATTTATAAATCAAATAAATGGAAAGTGTGTTGTTATGAAACATGACCATGTCTTATCTGAAGAAGAAAAAGATCACAATGGCATTAGGAAATGCTTGACTTTAGTTAGAGAGGCGTAAGGGCACAAGAACAGATGATGGTGCCCTAATAGCCCTTTTTAAGAATGACAGGGCCCCGCCATTAGCATCCTTTTATATCCTTGGAAATTGCTCATGCCTCGCTTTTATGGTTCCTATCTGCCTGACTCTTTTTTATTTCTCTTTCAATTTCATCCGCGCTCGGATAAGCGCATGCTAACACAATATGATTGAGCTGTAAAATGGAACGCTGTCGCCTCTAATCTCTTTTATGTAGATATGGAGGTACTTCCACACTCCACTTCATTCTCTCTCCATTGTTGGCCTTTTTAGAATGTGTTGCCGAGTAATGGAGGCTCAGTCAAATATTAGAGCTAGGTTTCACAGGGTGTGATAAGAAGATTATCAGTCCAGCAGTCAGATCTATTGTTGTTCTTTGTGTCAGATTAAAATATTCTGATGTACTGTAACTTCGTTAGTAAAATACTGAAGGTGCTTAGGGAGAGAGGCTGATGCTGCTTCATCTCCTGCCTGATGAGACAAAACTCCTATTAACTGACCTAAATAAACTGTAAATTGTAAATATATTAGGAAGCCTCTGCAAGACTTATTTTATTTTATTTTATTTATTTTTTTATTATATATATTTTTTTAAATTGAATTTTATTTTATTTATCTTTTAAATAAGGAAGCCTTTCTTAATTCAGTATTTTCTGGTAGTTGAGTTTCCTGCCCGTCACATTGTATTTTGGGGAGTTTCCATTTCATTGGTTGCATTATATTAATTGAACTTTGACTGTATAGTGTGGTTTTCTGCTGGTACCTACTCACAGCACCAGAGTCTTTTCTGTGCAATTTTGTAACTCTCTCATTGGCATTCACTAAAATGTGCAACATTCTTTCATATTAAGTGCAGGCAGCAAACATTAAGCTCTTAAAAATGTGCATAACAGGAAGCTAAAGACAAAATGTTCTCTACAAAATTTGCATGCATGAAAAAACATCAACCAGACCATTGAAATCAACTTTTTGCACTTAAGATGAAAAATTTGTTTGGAAACAGTAAATCAGACTAATACATCAAAAATAACTAGTTACATTATTTAGTAAAATAAGCCTGCTTGTCTTCAGCTGTTGTCCCTGTTTCGCTAGCAGTAACAGTATTCAAGGAAGGGAATAGTTAGAAATTGATACTGCCACTGGTGCTAGTATTAAAAAAAGGCATGATTTTGATGTAACAAATACAAAGATGTTTTGAATATTTTTGTGTTAATGTTTTATGAAACACTGTTGTTCCAGCATACTCTTTGTGGACGACAATATTTAAGCTTTCCTTCCCAAAGCAGCTCTCAGGGGTGTAGTTTGGCATTATAATACTGAACAAAAACATGATTTGCTGCAGAGTTGTAATTTCTAAAATGCCCTTTTCCCACCGTGTGTTTCAGAAATACCACCCCATATAGGTAAAAGGACAGAAAAAAAACTTGACCACAATCATTTGGGGTGATTGATATTGGGGCAGCCCAATATCAGAGAGAATCTCGGCTCTGCAAGGGGGACAGGTGTCCCCCTGTCCTTCCTGTATGTCTGTACCATGCTGCCTGCTGCTGTAAAATTCATTTTTTGTGCTCATTTTTTGTGCTGGCTGGATTCAGGGCCCTTTCAGACACAGCCCTGCAGCTTCTGAGAGCACCCCATCACAGGGTGCCTGTCCCTCCACAGACAGCTGGGCATGTAAATGTGGTGTTCACTGCTCATGTGACATGGAACGGAGGATGAGTTGTGAGGTGCTAAGAGGTTGGCAGGAATAATAACTTGAGCCTCCCGGGGAATCAGGACATCCTGCCCTTTCTCAAAGTGCTAACTGGGACACTTTATCAAAAGCCTGGTATCTGCCCTTCTTTTAACTCCTTCTACAAACATGCTTTAAGTACAGAAACCAGACCTGCTCTTCCTGCGAGGGAAATGTTCTTGAACTCACAGCCAGTGTGACATGTGATCTAAGGCAGGCCATTCCCTGGGCCTTGAGGGTAGAGATTTCAGCCAAGAGGTTTCTCAAAAACGAATTACTTCCTTGACCTCTGGCACTGAATTGTACAATATGGGAAATCAGCAATTGGCTGCTGGTTTTATTTTTGAGCGTTAGCGTGGATGGACCACCCAGCACTGCCAGGGTTTAGATCACCATGTTGATTCAGGTTTCTCTAAGCAGAATGGGACAGCAGTGTGCCTAAAGTGCCAGCAGTTCATCTATCTTGGTATTTGAAGTGCTGGGAATGGTGGCAGTTTTTAATTTTTCATGTTTTGAAAACAGTTGCACAGAGAAGGGTTAAGTGATCTTGCAAGACAGGGAGGAGGAGGTAGGATAATGCACAAATAGACATGTCCACAAGTCTCCTAGCATTTTCAAAACAAAACAAGGGTCTGTAGTGTGGCAAAAGGTAGTAACCAAAGGATCTGTTGAGGTTTTTAAAAATTTTTAACATACCCAGCTGAGATACAGTGTTGGACTATTCTTGCTGAATCTGTTGCTGAAGTCAGTGGCAAAATTTAAGCAAATTTCGGTACAAAAGAGTACTAGGCTTTGTGTACAACTAGAGATGCAAACACTCTTAGCGTGTCTGCTACTTCCAGTTCAGAACTGAGAGAGACAGCACTGGAGAGCTGAGAAGGTTTCTAATAATGCTAGACATAGATGTCCTGGGGTAAAAAAAGCACTTTAGTTTCCAGGTTAGTCACATCTGGCATTTTTTTACTTGCATTAAATTAACTGAGGGGGGAAAAAAAATAATCTCAAACATATAAACATCTCATCACCTGCAAATTATACACGAATATAAAATAAATGCACCTGAAACTCTTGCTAGTTATGACTTCAAAATCTATACCTATTCTTGAAAAAGCTTATTTAAGAGTAATCATCACCAAAAGCATAATAAAGTCAAAAAATGGAATTAACAGGTAACAAAAGAACTTGGCTCAATTATTATCTTTTAACATTGTGGTGGTTTTTAGGGAAAAAATCCTTACTTAAAATCCTCTTCTCTCAAAATCAGAATTAAACAGTGACTTTGTGTCTCTATTAAGTTCACCTTTTACTCCTATAAAAGTACTTGCTTTTTTTCCTTCTGAGTGACTGTCTCCTTTTATTGTTTTGTTGCCTTTTTTTTTTTTTGCATCAGTCCTCTCCCTCCACCCATGCCCTCAACACTCACACTACACTGTCTGGCTGTTGCACTTTTTTTTTCCCAGTGTCCCCCTTTATCTGCCTCAACCAATCTCCAAATGAATGCATGTCTATCATGGCCTTAGCTTTGACACTCTGGATATATTGATTAATAGTTGCCCTAAGCTCCTTTTAGCAAATCAAATTTTCACTTTTAGCAAGGATTTCGCCTCTGATTTATTCAGCAAAGTGAAATGCACTAAATTGACTTTGACATTCAGGGAAAATGGCTGAAAAACAAAGAGGGGAGGAAAGAGATATAAATTGTGTGGCAGCTGGAGACTTCAAGCATAAAAGAGGCTGTTTTCTATAGAATATCACTGGTTAATTTGGAAACATGCATTTAAACAGGAGTATAAATTATTTTCTTAAAATTAGATGTTTTTTAGACTGAGGATTTGGGATATAGTAAGGTTTACTTAGCAAAATGCAATATATTCAACCCAAATTCATCACTTGCTAATCATGGTGCAAGTGTGGGACCCACTTTTGTTGCCACTAATAATTATTATGTTAAACGAGAGACAAAGAGGTTTCTGAGTAGTTTTATAATGAGGTGCTAAATTGGTAAATATCTTCCTACCATTGAATTATGTTGTTCGCTCCTGTGGCCCTTTAAAAATAAGAAATGATTAATAAAAAGAGAGCAAATCAACAGTAATGAATGCCAGTGCTTTTCATTTTCTTTCCATAAACAAAAAAGACTAGTTTCTGAGTCTTAAATGCAAAAGTACAAAGAGATGTAGCAGCCACTTGCTATTATTCCTCTAGCAAAATCAAGACTGTTGTATTACCCTGGGTGACTTGTAGACCAAGTTAGAGATGTTGTATGCTCACAGATGTTGCATGACTGAAGTACCAGGAGACTGAAAATGCCCCCTTTCATATTTGCAAATGTTCAAATGCACTGCTAAATGGAATAAAGGAGAGGGGGAAAGAATGAGAAAAATAATTATTCTGTTCCATTAGCAGAGCTGGGTGTTTTTGAGGGGGGTGTACAAATATGCAAACTAAAACTGCAGGAATGGTTTGGGCTTGTTCCATGGTCAGATACTACAGCAAAAATTTAAAAGAAATACAGATGGTAGCTTGCTCAATTAATCTATAGAGACAGACCAGGAGCCTTCGGTAGGATCAGTTGTCATGAGTTTACAAGTCAAATGTGCTGTGCCAGCCTCTGTTGTTCAAGGATCTGGCCCTGAAGGGATAAATCCCCATCAGTAGTCAGTGTATCAGTGGGAGCTGAGAGTTTCCTTTGTCCCCTGTGTGTACTCACCACCTCAGGACTCTGCAGCACTGTGCAGAATCAAGGTTTAAGCAAGTATTTCCACTCAGGTGACAACAATACTCACCTTTGTACCCACTTCTTGTGTGACAAACGGGTTTACTAGATTAGGTCTGTGTAAATTGCAGATGACTCAGTAGCAGTTTTCCTTCTTCTAAGCTAACAAGGAATTAATCTTATTACCAGAGGGTAAGAGGTCTAAACGTATCTTAACCTTTTTAATTTTACTGTAATCTCCGTTTTTTTTTTTTTTTTGGAAGCAAGCTGTATGTGAGGCTTCAGTAATAATGGCTTTTTGCAAGTGGAACAAGCATCTGGAGTGCCATACCCAAGATAACCAGGCACATTCAATTTTCAGGCATGTGACTATTCCATCATTCCATCACCACCCCCCATAATTTATCTCAACTTTATTAAAAGACCACTGTTTAAGAGTACACTGTATGAAAGAATTGAAACTTCTGAAATAGTGTTTGAGGTGGTGTCCTTTCCCAAACTTCCCCAAACTGTACAGTTCATACCTCAAGGATGGCCAGCTTCTTGCGAGTAGTGCATGGCTGCAAGGCAGGAAGATGCCTTGCTCAGAAATACAGGAAGAAAGTTGGAAGGAATCGTGACATTATTCCTTAAGTGGGGAATTTGCAGAAGAGGCAAATGCAGCAGAACTGAGCCTGTCATTCATGTTCACTAAGTATCACTTCTGTATTTACAGGACTCCTCTCCTCTAGAAAAATAAAGGTTTTTTCCAACCAGATTCACAGTTTAAAGAGCATCCAAACAAAGAGTGGTTTTTTTCAGTTTTAAAATTCCTAAAGGCTTTGTTGGAGATAAGATGATCAATTTTATATGTCATTTAAATTGGCCTCTGAAAGGATTATAGCAGACACTGAGAATGCAAAAGTAAACTTAGAGCAACATAGCCCTCTTATGGTAACTATTTAGGCTGTTTTAAACTAAACATTTGACTTAGTCATCTAACTAAGCCTCCAACAAAAATATATTTACTTTGTTCTGGGTGGGGAAGAAAAGAGCACCTTCTCAGTCATACATGTTGACACTGTAAATCCAGGTTGGGAGGAAGGAGGGGGGAAGAGCCAGTTGCTTAGGTTGGATTTAGAGCAGACAGGTCTCCACCTGTATGACTGGGTCAGAGACACGGGATGGGATGGTCTAGTTTCCTAAAGTCAGCTGAGACCAGTTAAATGCTGTAATTCTAAGAATGCTTCTACTTTCTCTCTGGATAAGTTCGGCTTCACACCTGCTTAACCTACATTAGAATAGGATTAATTACCTGAATTGCAATGCCCCCTTAGCCAGTCAGCACGTTTCTGGCAGGGCACATGGTGACCTGGGTCTGCTTATATATAGTGTATGGATAACAGGGGAGCACCTGGGTTGTAATGGCAGGGCTCAGTCCAGCCTGATACAAGAATCAGCAGTTTTTAAAAAATGAGTTTGCAGTAATTGCCTTCTGCAGCAGCTGGGTCATACAAAGGCTTTATGAACTCATGTCTTCATTGGTAGTAAGCTTTTTTGTTGGTCAATGCTCAATTTATGCACTCACATATAAATATATAGGCATGTATGTGTGTGCAGAAAGAATCCCAAGAAACACAGAATCCAAAGAGTGCAGGTACTGGGTGCCCCTGTATTTAATTACTTAGATGGAGCAGTTACTTGACTGTAACTTTTGACTTGGTGTTCCATGTTACTTTAATTCATCATCCCCAAGTTTAATACTGCATAGCAGGCAGTATTAAAATATTTTGATGATTCTTCATGCAAGAAAACACACAACTTTCCTTCCATTTGAAAGCATGTTCTGGAAAGTTCTCTGAGAATATGTTGGTCTGGCCAAGGTATTTTCCACACCAAACTCCTGAGGCAAGTATTATAGACGAGTGGAAATTTCACAGTATAGCTCTGACCCTTCTCCCCAAGATGTTTTCATCTGCCATGTTGTGCACCATCAGTTTCAATCAGCTGCATTAACAGCTGAGGTGAAATCAAATACTGAAATGAGATGCAGCTACAGAAGGCTCCAAGTCAATGGAAGTGGCGCTGGCAGAGTAGAGTCAGCTCGCTTAGCAAGTCCTGACACGTTACGCATGAGAACACAGCAGCAAAGAGTTGTGGTGAGGGTGGAGAGGAGGCGGGGGCAAATCTGCAGATTTCGTGCATCCAGCTGTTGGAGAGATTAAGGGGGAACAGTTTAGCAGATAATGACTGCTGCTCATACATTTGTTCAAAGAAGTTGCACTTCTGGCATGAATTTATCGTGACACTGGCAGGCTGCAGGGTGTGCTTCTAGCCAGAGATTTCTTCTGGCTGTGCTTTAGCGTCATGCCTGCCCTGCTGAACAGGCATTAGACTCCAAACTTGCTACAATTCAAGCTATATCTGGTAACATATAAAACTTTCTGTGACCCTTGTGTCTCTCATTAATTAACTCTGCTTGCAGTGAGAAGAATTTAAGAGTGCTTCCCCCTATCAGTCTCTTGTAGAAAGCCATTCTACTCTGTGATCTGTCCTTCACTTTACTACTTTGAAGTTTCCCAGAGATAAAGTTAACTGTTGGGTGGATTCAGGAGCAGGTTGCTTAGTGTCAGTGAGTCTTCAGCTGCAGATATAACATGCAAAATGCATTGTGAATTCCAGATTATCTTCATTCAGTGAGATTATAGGAGTAAATTTTGAAGAGTTTCTTTGTGTTTCAAGTTCCTCGAATGCTTTCTGGACCCCATCAATGAGTTGTGCTGAATGCTTTGCTGAATATATTCAACCCAAATTTGGAGTTTGCAGGATTGTGCCTGGCACATCAGCACTGATGAGTAATTTGCTGTGTTCTGTAATCCTCATATGTGAAGCACATCATGGGCTCTGTAATCAAGGGGCCACTGGGAAACAGGGTGCCCCAGACAGGCAGGTAGGACTGGGGACAAGCAGGGCACCTGCTGTGCAGAGTTATTCCTGCTTCCTCTGTAGCATAAACCTACAGAGGGCAGTGTCTGACAAGAGGCTTAGGTGGGCATTTCAGGAGATAAAGTGAAGAAAACAGGCTGTTGACAAGGAACGTTTGCATGTTCATAACCAGCAGCATCATAATCAGCCAGCATCAATGACAAACATAAAATCTTTCAGAAAACCTGCTAGGAGGAAGAAAAAAGACACCTAAAACCAGCTTGTGACAGGGTGGTGGGAACACGGGCTGCCATGGGTCTCCTGAGTTCCAGTGCTGCAGCCAACACAGATGAACTCCAATTTGCCATTGATGGCTGCACGGACAAGTGTACTGTCTCCGTGCTAGAAAGTGGTAGCTATTTATATACTGAATGGCAATACTAAACAATTTAGGAGAAGCAGTGAAGTGTGTCCTATCCAATTAAAAATGCAGTGAGAATTTTAGGTAGGCAAAATGTAATTATTTAATTGGAATTTGACCAGGATGCTTTTCCACTGTTAAAATAAGTATAAATTACATGAGCTATAAAACTTTAAATTATGAAAATATTTTGAGGTCTTTGAGCATGGTAATTGGAGCTATATATTCAATTTTGTTTTTAACCTGACACTTCATAATGGCTGCTCCCTAAAGCAAGTTTTTTTTTACATTATCGAATATCCCTTAGTGAAGCAAATTAGCAATCAGTCTGGAAAATATTTAAGTAGTACAATCACATTATTTACACAGGCACTTCCATTGTGCAATGTTCTCTGTGTTCCCAAATATATGTAGGATCACTTCCTCAGCTGTCAACATTTCACGCTCGAACCTCCCTCTTTAGTAAAGCTTTATATGAAAATCCATTTAGGCCAATAGAAGGACTTGCCTTGATTTCACTGCTTTGGATCAATCCCTGAATATGCAGGTCACAATCTGTAACCTGTATGGACCTCAGAGCTTTATTATTTGCCTTCTGCTTGAATTACCACTTTTGTGTAAATGGTGGGGGACTTTGTGGAATTCCTTGCACAAAGCTTTTTTTTCTTTTACTATTTCTTTTTATTATTATTGTTGTTGTTATTAACGAGAAAGGGAATCCTACTGTGGAGAATTAGGGTCATTTACTTCAAGCTGAATAAGAGTCTGCTCTCATCTAGAACCATATTTCAGTGCTTACAGGAACATCAGCATCTGGCCAGAATGATAGAATGTTTGCTGTGACAGAAACCCTGCATTTAGTATTGGGAATAATTTTAAAACAGCATCCAGCATACCCCTGGAAATAGGTTCTTTGATGCTGTGGCCACAGTCAGTGATTCCAGTTGCTTGAATCATGTTGTCCAAAATACATTCTCCAATTAGCTTCCTATCAGGTTGAGGAATTCCAGGTATTTATTCTGTAAATTTTGTGCTTGTGGGGACTGTTCTTCTGAGGTTCCCTGAATTAGAACCACTTTTCTTTTTTTTTTTTTATGCAGTTTTTCCCCCCGTCGTTTAGTAAAGAATTTTTTTTTGCAATAGAGTTTTGCTCTTTGTGTTTTTGCTTGCTGCTTTTTAAGAACTGAAGGCACTGTAAGTCGTCTCCTGGTACTCCCATTGATACATTTGTGCAGTGCTGAGGTACAGGCTCCATGTTACATCCATACTTGGCTCGTTATCCTCTTATCAAGCTCTTTGCATCCCTTTGTTTATTTGAGGAGACAGGAAGACTGTGTGAAGGCTGCTTAGTCAGGGATATCAGCGTTGTTGGCAGGGGAGTGATTGCCAGTTGAAAAACAAGGCATTATTGCTCATTTTTTCCCTCTTATTAGTTTGATTACATTTGCAAATCAAATCAATCCATCAGACATGATCAGGCCTCGTCCGCATTTTAAGGAATAGTAATCTCCGTCTAATAAGATGCAAATGTGTCACATCGGTAAGTAACCAATAAATCATCGTCTTGTCTTTGGCAATCATTAAATATCAGAACCAACAGTCAATTTTTAGTATTTTCAATTTGCGATATGCCGCTGGAATATAAAGATAGATGGACGTAATTACACAAACCAAACACTATTTCAGTTCATTCCAGACAGCAAATTTAGTGGAAGGTATAACTGGCTTGTCATCACACTACATTATTCCTGGCGGTTCATGCAAAGTTCACAGACAAGCTTCAAATGGACATTGCCTTTTTTACTTCCCTTGATGACATTCCCACTACCACCACCAAACTTCAATAAATGACTTGAAATGCTGTAGGACATCCCTTCCATCAGTGCACAAAAAGACACAGGAAGAGAAACATTACCCCTTTTCTTAGTGTGGGCACCTTGTGCATGTGTAAGACTGAAGGCCAGAAGTTTCCTAACACTTGCTGCATTCTTCCTCTCTCTTTCTCTTCCTTTGTTTTTAGGCATTTTAATCTGAGATTTCAGTATTTCCTCAGAGTAACTTTTTCACAATTTTTCCAAGTTACCTCAGGTTTAGTAATTACAAAACATGCAAAGACAGACAGCGAGAAGTATTGGCACACCAGCTTCCCCCTCTCTCTCTTCTCATCCCCTTCCTTTAGAGAAATGAAAATTCAAATTGTTTTTCTTTATCCTTTTTTTTTTTAATTGATTTGGGATTTGGGAAAATTGATTGCCTCATGTGCATCCCAGGCATTAATTGATACGTTTATTGTCTGATTCACGATGTCTTGTTTTCCATTAATGACTCCATTTGTGTACAACAATTTACATGCTTTTCAAGAAAGAAAGAGGCATAAGATTACACCCTGGCAGCAGGAGTGGCAAAATAAACCAAAACCTCGTCTTAAGCAGCATAGCTTTCACCTGAATATTTTTGACTGATTTAATAATATACAGTACAGGCCCTAAAATTGCAGACCTGCAGGGAGACTGCTAATTCCAACAGGAATTTGGGCCTGTTGAAAATGATATTATTGGTCCTTCTTACAGTGCTGAGTGACATATGAGAGAGAGAGAGTGCAAAATACTGTCTCTCTGCTCCGACACAAGCGGCTATGCGGAAATAAGAAAAGAGGATTTTGTAGGCTTGTGCTGACTTAATGTAGGTTTCCAGCAAACCAAAGCCAGACAGTGGGCTTACTGTGCTTGACCTTAAGAAACTTCTTGCCATCAGCTGTGTGCCCTGGGTGGACCTGCTGCTGCAGCATCCTGTTGGTTGTGTTTGTTTCAGCTAACTTGCTTTGGGAAGCTGAACCTCAGGTGCTTTGGAGTGATTTGCGGAGAGATCCTTTAGTCCCCTCTGTGAGAAGATAGTTTTCACAGTAGCAGTTTGATTTGATTTGGTAAATGAATTAAATGGAAATTAGTGAAGAGGCTTTCTAGTGAGCACACCTACTTGCTTTGGGTTCCCCATCATGTTGAGCAAAGGGGTGGGGAGAGTGGTTGTAAGAACGTGAACGTGTAATTCCTGGGTAGACACTCCATGTTACTCATTCTTGGTATCAAAACTCATGTTCTTTAATGAGGGGAAATTGCAAAGAAATACTTGTTAGCTGCACAAAGTGTTGATTCCACATGCCAGAGATTTAAACTTAAAATGTACCATCAATTAACAAATATTTCTTGTTCTTTTGAAAAAAAATATGTTATTACCTGTATCTATCAGTTTTTATCCTTAAAGTGGTGTCAGTTTCTAGCAGCTTTTTGAAAACAAGAGGTTTATGCCAGATCTAAATGAAGGAGCTAAGTAATTGTAGCTCTTATCTCAATAAAGTTTGAGCTTCCTGGGATTTTACAGGAATGTATTCCTGGATGTTCCATACCTCAGGTGCTAGACTGATGCTGCTGAACTGTCTTGCAAAAGTCTCCCATTTTTGTAGTCTCCAGAGACTGGTGAGGAAAAGCTGCACACAGAGGTAATGTGCCTAAGAGGCTCAGCACCAGAACCTTATGTTCTCTCTAACCATTTTACATACTACCATGGTATGTTTAATTTGCTTCTTCATCAAGTCAATAATGGGTCTAATTGAAAAAACTGGCAGAACTACATACAGCCTAACTACCAGGGTGAGTGTTTTCAGGAAATCAGAGATCTTGCACAGCTACACAAGTGACACCTGTGTTAGTGCTGCACCTTTGCTACCAATGTGTACAGAAACAAACATTACTCAGGTGCAGCACCTGTACCAATTGATCACTATACTATCAGAATTAATCACCTGGCATTCAGCTCAGAGAATAAAATTTACATCTTAATGTGTGACACTTATTCCAGCACATACACATATGCACTACTAAAAATGATACTATTCACCCCTGTTGGAAAGTGTGCATCTATTTTTGTAGGCCTGTTCTTAATATTAATTCCCAAATACTTGGGGTAGGTGCTACATCCTTTCAAGTAGAATACTATACAGGACTGTGTAATAAAATACATTGTGGTCCTGGAGTTGTATGTCTCACATCCTGCCCTCACTCTCACAAGAAAAAGGGATTTTTGAGGATATTTAGTGCTTTGCAGAAAATAATCCATGTGAAGAGAAATAAATAAGTAAAGTCTGGCAGTGTACAAGATTGGATGGCCCAGCAATGGTGCAGGTGCATTGGCTGACAGTGTGGAGGAGCTTGTGTGAGAACAGAACAAACTCCTGCTCACTCGAGTGTTCAGTTATGCAAAGTCTGGTCAGCATCCGTGGGGCTGGCAGAAAGATCCAGGCCAGGTGCACCAACTGCAAGATGAGGATTCCAAAACACTAATTTTAAAAGGAAGAAATGAGGATTTCAAGTTTACATTTTGTGTAATTGCAGAGCTAGTGGGGTTTTGAAATATGGCAAAGCCTTAGTCATTAGCATAGGGTAATCACCTTTGCTGTTTAAAGAAAAATAATAACAATAGAAAAGGTATTGTACATTGACACATGGAAATATAATGCTTTTCAGAGAAATTTTGTGGGGGTTTTTTATTATGTGGCTAATTACATATTTAGATGTAATGGCACTAGCAGAGCCATTACAGTCCATTGGGTAAATAATACGCATTTTAAAAACCATTTATAAATATGTATTTATTTGATGGACCAGAACGGGTTTTTGAAGTCATTCTCATCCACTGAGTAAATAATATATGGATTGCTTTTAAAAATAAATATGTATTTCTCCAATAGACATTCCAGGCAATTGGTTAAATAATATGCATTTTTCATATATTAAAAAAATACATACAAATGTATAGAAGTCGGGCCTAAATATGTATCTTCCTGAGCTGAATGACTTAAAAGGTGTCAGGCTTAGCTTTGAAATTTCTGTTGAGAATTGTCAGTTTGTATCACAGCCTAGAGTTAATTAAATGTATTTTATGCATTTTCATACATATCAACAGTATCATATCAATGTCTGTTTACAGTTTTACAACACTGGTGCACTTGACCCTTTCACTCAGTGCTGTAAAGTCAGCACTACATGGTCAAGGTCCTAGTTTTACTTTGTGTTCATCCTAATGCAATGGCAGACGCATCCATTTTGTGGGCACAGTCCTGCATCCATAGAAGTACATGGGGAAAAGTGGTCACCTTAGTAGGAGCCATCTCAAACTCTCTTGTGCTGCTCAATTTTAACCAAAGAAACCTCTATGAAGTATATTCAACATTTCTGAAAAGTATATGAAATGGATAAAGGGATAAACTGGCTAAAATATTTAGAAAAGGAGTGTCATGTTTTCTCATACTTTGCCCACTAGCCAACAGTGAGAAATAGACCAAAAAAGCATGAAGAGGAAGTGTTAAAGTTGAGCTCCATCCTTTTCTAAATATTTGAGCCAGTTTATCCATTCACCAATTTCACATATTTTACAGAAGTGTTGAATAAACTTTGTACACCTTTTCTTGGTTAAAATATTTGTTGTTGTTTTCAGACATTAAATGAATAAAACAGCGTAACAGCCCTGTTAATTTATTTATATATATTGTATCTGTAGGTTGCACAGAAAGACTGTGAGAAAGAGAAGGACTCTGTGATTCCAGCAGAGCTACAGAGAGAGACAGTGGAAGATTTGGGAGGCCAAAGTCTTCCTCATATTTTTCCTGTATAAATGTACCTCATGCTTCATCTATGCTTCTGACATCATCTACGATGCAGTCCTGAAAACTGGTGATGTTATTAAGTTAGTTAGCTCTTTGACAGGGGTGTATTTGGCAAGTGCCAGGTATAAATGACTTGTGCCCTGTGCAGTCAGGATAGCTAAGTGGGGTTTTGACAGAATAGATGAGAAAATTCTCACCCCTTTCCTTCTCAGGTCACTGATAGGGCACTTAACATCCATAAGGGAAGCCACAGTAAAAGTCTGGTGACCAGAAGGAATGATCAGCAATAAACAGACATTTGAAAGCAGATGTCTGGATCCAGAAGAAAGCCAAAGAAGCAAGAGATGATCTGGCAGTATTGGCACATGAAAATTTTGATTTAAACCTCTCTAATGGCACATCCTCACAAAACACAACTGTGCTTACTGTGTAATCTCCAAAATCACTGGTGAATGTGCCCAAATACCTGATGGTAGAGCCCATTGGAGGTATTTGGGCCCATCAGTATACTGAGTGGGTGCAAGAATGTAGAAATAGGGTAAGGATTGCAAAATAAAACCCAGCCCTGAGCTTTTGAGAGCACTGAGAGCTGCATAGTAAAAAAAAGCGTAGGTAAATTAGTGTGGACCAATCAAGGAGAGGGCATTGCTGGTGGCACTATAAATTGACATACTGGTGCCCAGAAGGAGTAAGAGGGTTTGATAGCAGAAGAATGCAAAGAAAACGAGGAAGGCTGAAAGCAACAGTGAGGGAAACATGGTTACATGAAGTATCTCTGGGCATACCTAACACTTGTCTGTAAAGCACAAAAGTAACTGAGATACTGTGGAGTGCCTGCCTGGTCATTATCAGTCATCGCTGTGCTGAGACACAGTTGCTGGAGTATATCATATGCTGAACATAAAGGGGAGAGAAGGAAGGTGGTGATACTAAAGATCATCTAAAGAAGGGAGTCTGTGCCTTAAAAGATGGGAGCCATGAAATAAAATGTGAAGGTGCTGAGGGATAAGATGGCCCAACTGCAGAAGAGTTTGTATCTCAGTCACTCTGTGGCCATATTGAGTATGACTGTTAAATTCTTTGTATAATTAAAAGAGATAGGAGCATTCATACATTTTGTTGCAAAGTGATATGATCTTTTTTGCCAGTGATCTGAATAAGATTGTACTATAGTTTTTAATTTAGCAGATTAAGAAGCACAATTAAAATATCATGAAAAAGATCATAATCTAAACCTCTGGGGTTTTTTTGCTTATCCCTGCCAAGTTGATAACAAGAGCTGGTGTATGTAACAATTACCTCCACTACTGTAAATTTACTCTAGTTTGTGGCCTGAAGTGTTAATAAATACCTTGCAGTATTCCAGAGGGAGAAGGTTTCCTTCTAATTAATAAAACTGGGAAGAATACCCAGGACACTGAACCATATCTTTCTTATTAGTGTTGGCTTCTACAGAGGAGAATCCCTCAATCTCAACACATTAGTAAATGTCATACTCCTGGGTTGCACAGAGACCTCTTGAAAAACTGCTGATTTGCTGTGGAAAAAAATCACCACAGACTTCAGAAACAATTCAGCTAGGGAATACCAAGTGTAGAAAATCAGTGTAAAGCATGGCATGCATTATAGCAGCTACGATTTGTGCCCCGCTTGGTGAATATTCAAAGAGGAAACATACAATTATACCCCTATATCCTTTCCATTTTTGGTCTGTCCTAATGCTAGTATCTTTTTTGGTGTCTGAATGTGCCCTTACTGCATTCAGGGGTTTTTTGAGATTTAGCAACACCTATCGTTCATGTGTTCTCTAAAGCAGGTTTCTTAAGAACACTTTCTGCTCATATGTAAGATACATGCAGCTGTTCATTAAAAAAAAAAAACAAACTCAAAAATCACTTGAAGAAGGAAAATGTTTTAAACCTAGTACTGAAAATAAAGTCTTTCCCAAAATATGTAAAGCTGATTACCTTTTCCTTTGCAGTAATTCATATTTGGCAAAAATAAACTCTAACTATGCCTCAGCTAGTTCTGTTTCAAGGTAGTTTGCACTAAACTACAAATTAACTTTCTGGCATGCACAAAATTCCTTGCTGTACTTTATTAAAATCTTGCAGTAATATTAAATTACAGAATATTTTAGGCATTGTCTAACAGACTAGACATTTACCATAGAAGTTAAAACTTCATGCATTTTATTTGTAAAATAAAAATTGTAAAATGGTATTCATGCATTTTCTTACATTATCATCATTATTTTTATTAGATCAGTGTAGCAAATGGGTATTACTGCCTGAGATAGAAATAGAAATAACATCTTTGTATTTACTTCCTTCTTGAAGTTTTTGCTCTTAAAAATTCTCCTGCTTTGTATATTTGTAGCTGCTTTTTACTCTACTGATATGAGTGATGGGGAGGATAAAAAGAGGTAAAGCCACAGAGCTTATCTGTGAGGTTGATGCTAATTTGGCTAAATTTGTCCACCTGATAGAAAGCAGAGAAGGTAAAAGATCTGCCAGTTTCTTTGTCTACATCCATTCTTCTCAATTTTCCCATGCATGTTTTAACAGAGGTCTTCACTAAATTCTGGTAAATTCTTAGAGTATTAGAAGGCAATTTAAAGTCCTATCCAAAAATTATAGTCTGGTGGTGTTTGTACAGTCTAGTATGTAAATGTTGGGTTATATTCCCCATTAAGAATGTCTGTGGTGCTTCCACGTGCACTGCGAGAAGCAGATCAGTTCACACCATGTACACTGAATACTCAACATACATGCAGTTTCAGTAAAGCATGTTAAAAGCAGATACTGGTCCTTAAATACCATATATCAAGCATCCTCAGCATTATCCTAGAGGAACCTGAATTGTGCATTCCCTTGCCTGTCTTCAGGTGCAGCTTTGTTGACCAGTGACCCTTTGTGACTCTGTTCCCTGTTTCAGAAAATACTTCTTTGATCTGATCTGGATGATTACATTATTATTTTGTCCTTCAGCAAAGACAGGTTTGTTTTTTTTTTTTTTTTAATATTAGAAGAAAGGACATATTTAATTAGCAAAGAATACAAGTTAATGAGCAGGTGATCTTTATTCATTTTGGTAGCTTTCAGAACACCCTGGGTTTGCTCAGTAGAAATGCGTGCGTACACAGGCTTATGCAAACACACACTAATACATGCACCTGCCTGCTTTTGTGGCTATGATAAAACCACGGATCTTCCATATCCATTATTTTTGTCTTTCTACAGTAGCAGTACAGTGAGGGCTCAGTTGCTGTGATTTTGAAATTCTTACCCTGGGGCACATCTCTCGTAAGCTCTTCTGTTCTGAGCTTCACTTCTTAGGAGCAGGTTCCAAATACCTCAAAGAAAGGCAGCCCAAATTCTGAGGCTTCAGTTTTTAGGAAGCTATGAACTGAATGCTATAGGTCATGGACATACACTCTGCTGCCTTCAGCAGTGATCAGTCTCAGGGGATGGGACATGAACCCCATAGTAGGCAGAAGCCTCAGGAAAACTATTTTGAGTTCCTTATGCTTAGAGATTAGATGAAATAAGGAAGAAAAATATCCTTGTCCTCTTAATTTGGATTTGGAGTATTAAAACCTGGAGCTATTTTGGCTGTCCATGTAAGCATCAGCTCCCTCTCTGAGTTCTTGGCTTCAGTGACATCCTTTGGCAAGAAGTTCTCCAGTCCAGCTACTCTGTGAATGAAGAATTTCCCTTTGTCTTCCATTTTGAATTTCTAGCATTTTAATGTAGTAGTGCTTGGTCTGTGTTTTGAGACAGATGGAATAAAAGCTTTAGAACTACTTTTATATCATTAATTTATGTGCAGTTCTACTGCATTCTCTCGTACATCACTATTTTGAGGAAAAGAATTCCTGCTTTCTGAACCTTTTTTCATAAGTTTTCTTAGGTACTGCTTTAATTTTTCTCTGAACCTCTCTGTATCTGTTGTGTTTTCTTTAGAAAGGGCCAAGCCATTCTGTTGATCTATTAGAAATCAGAGACCATTGATGATATTTTTATTTTAACTTTTCTTGCCTTCTGAAGTGCTTTTAGCCTCAGCCACGAGCATGGCATCAGCTTCACAACTGACCAGTACTGGAATGGGTACTCATAGATGTCGTTTCCAAGCTAATGTTTTCACACTCTTCCCTGGTCTCTTTCAGAATTGGTCAGGTCAGGTCCATTTCCTTTTCTCACCTAGAGGTCATTTAGTCAGGCTTGTCTCACTCTGGAGGGACTAACGCTGCACACTTGGAAGGCCTCCTGTCTTAAATTAAAGAGGCCATTGATGGAGGTCACCTCCATAACTAGGACATAAACTACATTCTGGTGTTGCAGATACCAAGAGCATATATAATCCCCTTGTTTCTTTAACTTGCACTGAATTTTAGAAGTATTTTCATTTTCAGACTGAAAATAAAATAATGTCAGACAATGTTGCATGAAATTGCATCTCTGGTGCTGCCTCCAGTGAAAGCCTATCATCTAACTTCACCTCTGTGCATCTGCTCATGATAATGCATTTAGAAATCAGGGATGGTTGCTTTTTTCAGTCTCAGAAGCAAGTGACCTGGATTCACTTTTAAAAATATGATTTGCAAACTTGTTGACTGGGGTTCTTCGTTTGGACAATAACTTGATTTGTCCACATAAATCCCCTTTGTCAAATTTAACAGATGGATAAAATGACCCCTTGACTTCCATATAAAAATTCACAGTTCTTAAAAAATACATAATTTTGTGGGGGAAGTGTTAAGGGGTTTTGCATCTTTAAGAAACCAAACGAATTCCAAACTGAATAACAGAAACAGAGAGAGAAGGTTGCCTTTCTGCAAGCCGCCAGCTTTCCCAAGTGTCTCATCCTCTCCCCTCTGTCATCCTGAGGCAATGTGCCTGCATTTGTGTGTAGATTTATAGTTTATCTTTATCTATGGCTTCATCTGTAGGTAGCTATTATAGCCGCCTTGCCTGGATATTGTTTGGGCCTGATAGATCTGTCTGTAGTTCATCAAAGGGGAGCTGAGTGGCTAAAAGCCATTGGGTCCAGCTGAGGATGAAATACGAGCCATCAGCCTTGGTAATGGCTGTAAAATTTCATAATTACACGGCCTTTATTACATTGCATAATGATCCTGAAGCAGTATGGAACAATTAATTAAGATTTTCAACCGTGGCTCTTTCAGAAATTAAAAGGTGCTAGTGGCTGAGAAATGGGGAAGTGTCTTGTCCTAAAAGCATTAGGGATGCTTAAGAAGTACTTCCTGGGTACTTAAAAAAAAAAGGGGGGGGGGGAGGGGGGAGGGAGAAAAAGAAGTGAAGAAGACAAGAAAAAGAAGATAACTAGTTAAGCAGCTAATGTCAGAGTAAAATTTTTGCACTTGACTGCTAATTCTTAATGTCAAAGCTGGATCTAAAATTCCTGCAATAGTCACTGCCATAAAGTTGTTCCTTTTTTTGTTCTGTAAAAATCTTCATGCCTTTTTTTTCCCCCATTCTCTTCTAGCCATTTGTCACATTTATAGAAGTTGAGCTCTGCACATTATTAAATAAATGCATGCCGTGACTCAGGAGGAGGGTCACTTAGCTGCATATTGGCTGTACTGACCAAGGATTTACTCTTACCCACTTTCTCATGTCTGAGGCCATTGAAATTCTTTGAAGATCTCTGCAGTTTGACAGACATCCCCAAGGAAGATTTTTTTTTTCCTTTACTGTTTTGATATTTTTCTTCCTTCCTTTTCATCTTGTAAATGCAGCATGTCAGATGTAATATAATATTTTCCATGAGATTGACCTCAGACCTGATCAGAAGTAATTAGATTCCTAAGGTGCTGCAAAGGTGTCTCACGGATTTCTGATGTACATACTGAAAGAAAAAGTGTTTTTATAAGTGCAGAGAATAGGCAGAGAGAAGCAAGAGGCCTGAAGCTTTGCATGTGCACATTACCTGTTGTGATCACCTGCTGGGTACAATTCTGAAGACCAGCAAATCGTGACCCAGGTGGGATGTGGAGTACTCACTGTGCCAATAGCAGTAAAACTGGTGAAGACAGCAAAAATAACCCTGGTGTTCTCCATGCACCGTCGAGGCTTTCAGGTCTTTAGGGAAAGGAATCCCTTTTTACTGTCTTCCCGTCTCCCTCAAAACTATTTTGATTCATGCAAACTCTCAATGTAACTCTTAGCATTGAATGTTACTGTTTTTAAATTGACCAGTCATCATGTAAGGTCCTATAGTTCTAAATATTTGATGAGAAGCTAAGGTCTCTCCAAGGCACCTCTAATCATAAACTTCCTGCAGGAAATTTAGAAAGGATTATGTGTTTCAAGGAGGAGGCAGCTGCTTAAAGTAAATTCTCTTGTTGAGTCATTTATTCCCTTAATAGGAATTTTCTGATCTGCTGTCATTCTTGTTCACACACTGGGTGTCACTGCCTCTAAAACACTTGTCATTCTTTAATGGAAACAAAATAGTCATTGCAGTCAGAGCCGCAATGTCATTCCACTACCCCTTGCTGCGTCGGCAATAGTGAAAATGACAGAGCGGCTCTCAGTAGGGGTAATTAAAATGTAAATATTGATATTTTATTATTTGAAATTACTTTCCAGTGCGGCATTTAATATCTCTCCATCTGTGCGGCTCTGTTTAGCGGTCACTTTAGTGCAGCTCTGGGATGCCAAGCGGCGGCTTGATCCCCGTTATGTCAAAATGCTTGTTGCTGCTTAATTTTGATATCTAATTAAGTGGAAAAGTACAGTCCACACTGTAATCCATGGCATCTTAACCAGCTGCTTGGGTATATTTAGAATTAATCTCCACTATGGAATCATCCTAATGTATGCAATTAAGAGTCTGCCGATGGCTAATTAGGTGTATTAGAATCAGGCAGCTTCCTTTTTTTTTTCTTTTCTTTTTTCTGTCTTTTTTTTTTTCCCTGTGTGTGGACTGTTGCAGACTTAAGACACAGCCTCCAGAGATGATCTTAATGGTACATGCACACTTGACTAGGTAAACTAAAAATTTCACATTCATGTAGGAGAATATGTGTCTCTCTTCCCCAAACCAGGGAAACTGTAAACAACATTTGAATTTTTTGGCATCTGCAGAACATTAAGAAAATCAACTAACCAGTAGAAAAGTTTTAAAAATTAGGAAGAAGATGGAAGCTATGTAGGACAGTGGTCTGAGCTGTTATTTTCCTGCCACAGGGCAAGAGGGGATATTTACCCAAAATTTTGCAACCTGAAGATTTTGTTTTAGCAATGGAGAGAGATTTTAGGTAGCTCAGCACACTCAGGGTTAACAGAGATACGTTGATTGGATCGCAGGCGTGGTTGTCTCCGTGTGCTAATACATTCCTGTATTGGATTCATATTATTAACATGATTGGGGAATTCCTGGAAACCTGACTTTGCCTGATGGAAGGATGGAGGGAGCAGGGATAGCCACAGCTCTCAGGGAGGAAATGACTGGTGGCTTTCCCAGGGAAGCAAAAGGCAAACAGCAGTGACCCAGCGCTCTTTGAGGAAGAGCGCTCTCAAAGCAGACCCGTAGAGGTTACAAATAAAAGGCAACATGTATTAAATGCACGAGAAACCCCTCTTTTCTGTGGAAAAAAACCCAGAAGTGCTACCTTACAATCCAGCAAACTTGATTTTGAAGATTAATGTGCTGAAGAAGCTTGAACTCTAAATTTCTTGATAGCCCCAGTCAATAAATGCAATTGTTAGGAGGCTGATGAGTACAAAGGTTGAAGCAAGCAGAACCTGAACTAACAATGATTGTTGTTACTAGTTTAGCAAGCTTCCTCTGTCGAGGTTGTCCCCTTTTTTCCTTTTCTTTCCTTTTTAGTTTTGTTTCGTTAAGTAAAAATTAAAAAGGAGGAAAAATGGTAGATACTTTTTATTTAATTACACGTGATTGTAGTTTCTTTTCTAACTGACCTCTTCGAAGTGTCTAAGTAAGGCATACCACACACAGGATATATAGATATTATGCTGACTATTTTAAGCTGAACTGTATTACCGTTCTCTAGAATGGATTTTGGAAGAAATTCAGCCCTATTCATGGTGCTCTTTATTTTTCATCTATGTGCGCTTTACTAATGACTTAAGTGTAGTTTTTATTTTTCCACCTACAAAGCTGGCTTTATTGTACTCATAGTCAAATACATATATCCAGAACAGATTGAAGAAGAATTTGGATGAAATCAATATTTTTATGTTGAAAATATGATTGATGATCCTTTTTTTTATAAAGGCTTGGTGAAAAAAAAATCAGGGCCATAAATACATACCTGCTCCATTTTCTCCTGTGATTTTAGGAGCACACCATATCATGACATCCGCCTCTGCTATCTTCAAAAAGGGGACAAAAAAAATCCCATGGTCTAGCCAAACCATATTTGAAAGATTGATTTTAAAGAACTGGAAGAATTAACTTTTAAGAAGCAGATCAGATCACATATGTAGTGCATTAAAAAGATCACCCTCAGGAATCTGCAAGTTCATATTGCTGACCTGTAGGAGAGTTACAGCTTCATTGGGTTAGTCTGCCCACTTCATTGCACTGCTAGTCCGAATTTTAAAACTTTTTTCGTTTTCCATGTCTTAGAATTGAGAACCTCACTGCAGAGAAGTAATGCACCATAAGTCCTAACTGTCTTACATAGTGGAAAAAAAAAGGGGGTGAAAAAAAAAAAAAGGCAGTTTCCTGGAACACACTTATCAGGTGTTTCTCTGTTCTCAGAGCACCTGGTGATAAAACGAAATACAAGTGTTTCATCTTACATCTTTTTAATGTAAGATTGGTGTGAGTTTGCTGTAAAGCTGTTTGAAATTGTGGAAGTTCCAGTGGTAAAATCAGCCCAAAGGGAAAATCAGGTATTAATCTGTTTAACTCTGTTGTCTTGTATTTTCCTTTTTCTCGGTGAATACTGAGCTAATAAGGTGTGAAATTAAAATTAATGGAAATAAAGAGTACAAGACTTTCAACAATATGCTTCCAAAAATGCCATTGTAAAGTACTCCATACATGGAGGTCTTAGCAACTCACTAGGATTTTTTATGTTTAGTGGTACCCTGCGTAGTGTTAGCAACTGGTTATGTGAAGTCAGGGAGACATCCTCAATCAGTCCCATTTTCCAGCTCCTTTCCATTACTAACAGTAAAGAAGCAGCTCACAAGAACTTGCACTTGAATTAGAAATAAGAAATTTAGAAGCAGCTGCCTGGAAATATTTGGGTGGTTAGAGAGGGATGTCTCTGATTTCAGTACTGAAATCAGTTTGAGCTGTAGTGGCTTACATCTCACTATGTGCATCTGACCCTGGGAAGAAATGACAGCCTCAAATTGCTCCTGTTTAATGTTATCATGTAAGGTTTCACAGGGTAAAAGACAAACCAGAAATATTCCTAACTGCTATTTAAATTACATTAACACCTTTTTGTATAGCTTGAGCGAAAGGTCACGCTAGACAAGCAGCATCTTCACTGTTTGTAAATGTCTAATTTGCTGCTTTTAAATTGCTGTGAACTTCACTTACTTAGTCTTGCTGAATGAATCCAGTGTTGCAAATACTTCTGACAAGCGAATATTTGCTTAGTGAGAATCCATTGTTCATAATGGATTGAGAGGGACATGCAGTGTGAATGCATTTTTATTGCCGTGCCATCTCTCTGCTGTTGTTTCAGTGAGATGAAAGTAGCATTGTGATAACAGCCCCGGGTTTCTTAGTGCTCTGTGTGGCATTTCCCATCCTCCTGGCAGGTTTTAGTGAAAAAGTGCTTATCACAGGCATTTTTCCATGTTATAAAATATATTAAAAAAAAGTGTATATTTTATAAGAACTTGGACAGCAAGTTAGCACTACAAACACACTTGAAGAATACCTGAGGAGAGTGCACAGGCTTTGCTGAAAACATCCTGGTGCTCTCCAAATGTATTTTGCACCCCCCCCCCCCGCCACTTCTTTTTTTTTTTTTTATGGGAGGCAGAGTGACTCCTGGGCACCTCTGTGAGTGCAGCCCGAGCTGCCCTCTCCCAGGGCTGCACAGATAACAGATGGCAGTCGCCACTCGTCGCGCCGCTCACAGCAGAGCCCTGGTGCTGCCTTTGCAGTGCTCTGCTGTGGTGGCAGGAGGAGAGGGGAGGCTGCACAGCAGAGCATCGCCCAGGAAAGGCACTGCTCTCACTGTGCAAAAGGTGCTGGATGGAATCCATTTCTAAGCTTACCTTTAACTGCAGAGCCTCAGTTCGAAGGAGCGTGGAAGCTGAATTCAGCAAACAGCATAAATCGAGCCTTTGGTTGTATTTCTGGTCACTTGGAGTCTGTGCTTTTGGAACTTGATTTTTCATTATCAAGTCTGGGCAATTACCTGAATTTTTTATTTTGTGAGATGATGCCTTTCATGTAAAAATTCTGAGTCAGACTTGAATTTCAGCTGGTTATGGCATCGTGTGCAATTACTAGCCTTTGACCAGGGGCTGCATAAGCAAAGGGTTGTGAAAAGAAAACCCAAACCAAACCTGAAATAATGGATTCACCCTGCCATAATGAGTTGTATCTGTTTCTGTTCCAGCTTTCATGAAATTTCATCCATAATCTGGGAAATATGTTTGGTGATTAGTGAGAGCACTCTCCTTCTGTTTAATGGTTTTCAAAACCACTGAAATGTTTGTGGGTCTTGATACGTATTTTTAGACTACATAGTATTTGAAATGTCATTAAATCCATTTTTTCTTGAATTAATACAACAAAAAGGATTTCTTATTTCAGATTTATGTGTGAGATTCAGCCCTACATGTAGCCTAAAAAAAAGAATTATGCCATCCTCTTGGATTTTTAAGAGAATAATAGCAAAGGGCATTCAGGCTATGAAGGTTTCCTTCAGCAAATGCTGTGATCATGTCTAGAAAACATTACATTGCCCTCGCAGAAATTTCACTGGTGAAATTTCCCTGGCCTTTGTTTACATGCCTGGAAGGCAGCTGAAGTTGCTGGATGGATCCAAGCGCTTGGCTGAGTGTTTGCCAGGGAGGGAGAGGAGGGCAGACTGACAGCTGTACATCTGAGAGTGTACTGGACACAAATCTGATCTTGGGATGGAGGTTCTTTACATTCTCCTCAGTGCAGCCAGGATAAGCCTTTGGTCCACTGTTGGTTATTTCACCATGAGGCCACACACTTTCTAAATAAAGTAATCCAAGCAAAAATATATTTTTTAAAGTATTTACAATATCAGTTTGTTCTTTTGACAATGGTGACTATACATCATTTTTTAAATGAAAAAAAAACCTGTGCTGGGAACATCAGTACCCATAAAACATTTAGAAAGAAGTTAATCTATCAAAATTAAGTGTAAATAATTTAAAAATCCTACTCTTGATATTTCAACTGTGTAAATGTATTGCATCTGTAACACACTAGTGAACATGTCATGAGCAAGTGCAGCTTTGATTATAAAAAATGTAAATGAAGATATTTGAAGTACAAACCAGGACGAGCAAGAGGAATATTTTACTCATAAAGTTAACAATCACACAAACAACTGGTAAAATAAATGGGAAGCAATTACCAGAAAAGGTAAGCAACTCCCAGATTTGCCAGCAATTTCGTACCTGGTTTGATCAAATATTCAGGTTTCTAAACACATATCAGAGGGAAGGGAAATTCAGTCCCTGCAAAGTGAAATAAACTCGAGGATTTAAGTCTGAGTAGCCTGATTGAGGCATCGCATCAAATGTTTACAGATTAAAACAATAGTAAGTCCAACCACTGTCTTTTTTTTTTTGGCCAGTAGTTCTCAAAATGCTGTGTGCAAGGCACAGATCTTACTTCGGCACTTGACCATCTGCAGCTGCTTCACTCTGGCCCCTAGTGAGTTACTGTCCATGAAGTCCATCTTAATGAAGTAGAGGAAAGGGTCTTCAGGAATATAAAAGATTTACCCTGCTTAGCACGGAGCTGTGTGCAATGTGAAATAGAGAGCAAGTGGTGCATGTGCTGATATTTGAAAAGATCTGTGGTTTAAACAGCCCTGTTGAAGAGGCTGTGAACTGTGTTTGGAGCTGGCTTGGAGTGCTGAGCACTGCAGAGTGCAGTCAGCTCAATGCCCCTTGTTCCTATAATAAAAATGGTAAGGCCTTTTTACCTATTTATGTCTGCTTCCTTTGAGCTTTGGGTTTACTGGTATGCAAAAGGAAAACAAAACAAGCATATGTTCAGTTGCTCAATCAACCTTTTTTTCTCAATCCACACTCAGTGATCTCAGTGAGTCATTACGGCATAATTACAATTTGAGTGTGATACACTGTTTGTAGAAAAGTATCTATTTTTAGCAGAAGAAATACTACAGTCCCTGAAAGGAGGAGTAAGAAAGGGAAAAAAAAGGAAGAAAATCTGTAACCAGCAAATCAAGGCTATTGTTAACTGATACTAGGAGACACCCTGTAGATTTACAGTGCTCGCACTCAGCCACATAAAAACCACGCTGAACTGAATGCCTACCAGGGGTTAAATTCATATGCCTCCACTGCAGCCTATTTCTGTCAACACTCAGCTCAGGAAATAAACATTTATGCTTTCTGAAATGAAAGTGTATTTTTGAAGACTAGCCGTCAGATATTTTTTGCCCTTCACACTTTCAAATGCTTAGCCTTTTTTGTAAGTTGACTGCAAAGTGCATCAGTTTGCTAGGCAAAAAGGAAAAAAAAAAACCTTGACAAGTGCCCATGGCATCATTGTCAAGCACAAGAGCCTCTAGTGGAAGATGGCAGGAGGGTTGGCACAAAACATGCTTCCTTCAAGCTTCTTACCTCAGGGGTACCTGACTCTTGAGAAGCCTTTCAATCCTTCCAAATGACGTTATTGCAGGCTGTCATCTGGTTTATTTGGAGTGTGCTGTATCGCAGATAAACACGCTGTTTAACTGCAGGTCAAGGTACGGAGCCATCCTGCCAGCAAACGCCTGAGACACATCAGATGGCACTGGCTTGGGGAGGGAGATGGAGAGAGATCAAAGTTGTCACCAATATGGTACATGCTGAAGGGGGAGAAAGAAAGGTGCACAGCATTGTGTTTTAAAATGTCATTACACAGTTGTGCATTGAAAGCGATGACCTGCAAGACTCTGCAGGATTAAGGACCCACACAATGCGTGACAAAGTTCCAACCCACACCATCATGCAGTATCTCAGGGTGGTTTGGACTGAGCTTGGAGATGGGGCTGGAAAGGCTAACACTGGTCAGAAGGCTGGAAGGGTCCATATTGGAGACTTTAAAAAATAGCTACAATTTAATATAGAAAATATCCCCTTGTCAGAGAGCATAGTTAATCGGGGGGATTCACATAACAAAAGCTCACAGATTCAGAGTTTGGCATGAAATAAGTACAGCCTTCTCCAAACAAGTAAAAATAAATCTCTGTATATAAATATGTAAGCCTGTGTAATGTATTATTTTAACTGTGACTTGTTGAACACATACTAAAAGGGCATTACTGTGATACAAGAGACATGCTGGATGCTTTCACATTTTCTGAAAAATCAAAACAAAACAAAACCAGATTAATTACAACTTGATTCAGCTTTGCATTCCCACGAGGGATGCCTTTAAAAGTTAAAACATGCTTTCACTGAACAGGCTTTCAAGGGAAAGTTACTTCGATCAGGAACAAAATAGTCATGTTGGTTTGATTTATTATTGAAGAGTGGAACAGCATGCTTTATATTTGTCAGTTTTTCTATAATGTAAAAAATTTCTTTTGATTTTTTATGTGTCATATAAAAACAACTGTTATATTTACTGCTCCAGAATGCAGATTTTTCAAGAGTGCAGTACAATAAATTATATCAACATCCCATTTTCCCCCCTCACAGGGCATATGTAATTTTCTTTGACTGTGGCACACAATAAATGTTACTGAAACATAGTATTATTTATTTTTTTAAAAAATAAAACCAATGCAAATAAACCTGTATGAAAATAGGGAAGTGAATAAAAGAAGGAAGTTGGGGAGTTTTCGGGGGGAAAAAAGAATACAGAGAGAAATTGCAGGTTAAACTTGTTTTAATCAAAACTGATTTTATTGCCTTTTGCTTAATTAAACCCTCAGAAGTGTGTGAAACATTGTTATTCCTGAAAAATTGTTAATTTGTAAATCACAGGGACAAAAGGGCTCCACTGCAACTTTAAAGTTTCTATGCACGTAAATGTCAATAGAGTGCCTTCTCCATCATCAGCACTAAATTCACATTGATGCCTCTTTTCTTCTCTGTATTGATCCTTCCATGAGAACGTAGATTTGTATCTGTTAATTAATGCGTCCTGAAACAGCGTTTGTATTAATCAGGCAGATAAGAAAAATTGGATGCCTGCACCCTCATGACAACCGTAAAAGTGCTGGCCCTGATAAAATCGTGGATGGACCTCAATAAAAAAGTTCCTCCTTCCACTCAATAAACTAATCATCCTGCTTTTAATTATTCGGCAGAAAGATGTGTGGAGATTGGAGAATGTGTAAATCTATTTACTAACAGCAGTGTCTGGGAGGGAGAATGGGGCTGTCACAGGACGGTGCTGCAGGCTACATTCTCTGTCCATCTGCTGCTGCAGAAAAACTGGTTCTTGAAAGCCGGCAAGGAGCAGAAATGTTGGAGCTAATTGAAATCATGAATTCCTCCCTATAACCTTTGAAATTATTATTTCTTCTCCATTTCCCTCTTATTTATTTTAATCGCAGATGTGTTATTTTCCATTGTCACATCTTTAAGGCTTTCCTGTTGTTGTTGGATCAGGTTTTGTTGTTTTGTTTTGTAAGGCAGAGAGCTACAGTTGTATCACAAGACTCAAAAGACAGTAAGAGAAAATGAAAACAAATAAGGAGGGAGAGAAAAATGAGAGAGAGAGCGCATGCAGCCAGTTTTATGTTTCATTTTTTATGGATGCCTGGTGGTTTGGATGTGGGCTTTTCTTTTTTATTGTATTAGTTTTGCTGCCTAGTGCTTATAGAGAAAATCTTGTTTGGAGTAGATGCCTTGCAGATTTGCTAGTTTATGATATATTCCTGCATGACTGTAAGTCTTGACTTTAAAAACAGAAAAATGCATTTAAGTGTAATTGGATGCCAAAAAGAATGTCCTTACAATGGGGACCCTGTCAAAGGACATGTAAGCAACTTCATAAACAACTAAATGAAAGCCTCAGACATGTCTTAAGACCCTTTAAGAAAAGCTTGACTAATCCCCTTTGATGATTTTATTAAGTACTTGCGGTTGATGGTGCCAACTGGCAAACTGCTGCATTTCGCCAACAGGCCAGGAAAATCACTTCCTCTCCCATATTGTTTTCTAGCACCTAATGTGATTGGGATATTAGCAGTTTGATATAATAAATTAACAGGTACTGCAAACAAGAGTCTAAAAGGTAGGGCAGAAAAGATGTTTGCCCTTAGTGATCCTATTAGAAAAGATGGCATGGTGGTGGCGGGGGGGGAAGCAAATGTTAAATTCATTAAGAGGCATTTAATAAATTTTTGGTTGCCCTCATAAAAAGGATGGTGTGACTGCTATTCAGTTGGCACTTCAGTGCCACCCGGTAATTTCAACAAGTGTAGTAGTGGCAGGAGCCAGGACAGAAGTGATTAGTGTCTTTTCTGAGAAGGGTGGGTGTTACTTCTCTTCTCCCTGAAGTTAAAGTTCAAAAAGAATTTTTATTTTTCATTCTTACCTTAATTCTATTAAAACATCAAATCTTCCCTTTTAATAGTTTTCTATTTTTTCTCTTAAATTATCCTTCTTGGATTATGGTAGTGGTGGGTAGAGTAAGCAGATCCCTGTTTCACAGCATTAGGTTTTTACAACTAAGCATAAGTATTTCACAACAAAGAAGATACCATACAAATCACAGATTGCCACTGCAGTACCCCATGAATTAATACGATTTTACAGGAAGAGCCTGCAAATTCTTGCTTATTTAAAACTTTTCTTTTGATTAGAAAATGTTTGATTTTATATTGATTTATGTTCCTGTAATAGGATGGGGAGGAGACACACAAAAGCAGAAGGTAGAATAATAGAATGCGTGCATGTTTTATCACAATGTGTATAAAAATAAAACAAAAAGAGGATCAAATTTCCAAATGTGCCTAATATTTTTCCTGTATTTCTTTTTTCTCCTATTCAGGATTCTCCACTTTGTCTCTAGCTGACCAGATGAGCCTTCTGCAGAGTGCTTGGATGGAGATCTTGATTCTCGGTGTTGTATACCGGTCACTTTCTTTTGAGGATGAGCTTGTATATGCTGAAGATTATATTATGGATGAAGACCAGTCCAAATTGGCAGGCCTTCTTGACCTTAACAATGCCATACTGCAGCTGGTAAAGAAATACAAGAGCATGAAGCTGGAGAAAGAAGAATTTGTCACCCTCAAAGCTATAGCACTTGCTAATTCAGGTTGGCAGAGTGGCATGACGGTTGCTACATTTTTAAAGTGTCTTTCTTTCTTTCTTTCTTTCTTTCTTTCTTTCTTTCTTTCTTTCTTTCTTTCTTTCTTTCTTTCTTTCTTTCTTTCTTTCTTTCTTTCTTTCTTTCTTTCTCTCTTTATTTCTTTCTCTCTTTATTTCTTTCTCTCTTTCTCTCTTTCTTTCTCTCTTTCTTTCAAAATATTTTCTGTGGGGTGGTTTAAAACAGGACTTTAGAATAAGAAATTGCTAATCAGACTTTAAAAGGCAACAAACAAAGCAGTTCAAACTAAGAACAACTTTCTGGTTCAAAGTAATTGTGGAATATGTTCCTAAGGGAGTGGAGAATATTCCACTGTATTATTTGAAGAGTATTTTACAGGCAGAGATCCCTTCAAATCAAAATAGTTGTTGTTCTCCTAAATCTATTTCAATATCCAGACAAGTCTAATCATTGCAATTAAAGCAAAAGAAAGGGTGCTGGAGAATATGCTATATATTTTCCCTTTAAAGAGAGCTACTAATCAATTTGATAGACGAAATTCAGGATATGGGAGGAGGGAGGAAATCTGTATTGAATCTCACAAAGACCACACCTTACCTTACGGATCCTTTGCATTTATTAGAGTGCTTCTGCAAAAAATTACTACCTGCGCAGCAAGAGTTAAAAAATCTCAGAAAGAATTTTTTTTTTCTGCATTTGAATTTAAAAGTGCTGAACCAGTGAATACTGTCAGATAAGTAAAAATCGTTTGTGCTTTGTTGTTTTTCTTTTTGTGTCTCCTTAATGCTTTATTGTGGTCTTAAGTCCCTTTTAGCATTTGCATAAAGTTCACGATAGATCCCTCTTTAATGACGTGCCGATCATTAGATACCTGTGTGTCAATAACATGCTCTGATGCTATGTTCCATTGACAGTCACACCGTGCCCCTCCATCTGCTTTTGTTTTGACCCTATCTTTGAACTTTATCTTGGTTGCTGGCCAGTAGTTTTCCCTTTAATTACAAGAAGGAAACTGTCAATAAAATCTGTTAAATGGGATGCAATGAGTGGCTTGAATGGGCGGACGGCTATTTGTTCAAATTCTGCAGCATTCAAGGTATTGACAGTTTGTTTTCTGGGGCCATATGTGACGATCAATCTCAGGCTGGGCTCAGCCGCGCTGAAAAATGAAAAACCAGATTGCTTTTGCTTACTTGTGGATGACGACTTGTGATTTGGCGCGGTCCTAGTGAGATGAGACCTTCTGCCCAAATTGCCCCCCTGAGAGCCAGGACGCGTGACTGTTTTTAGAAATAATTTTTTAATTGATTTTGTAATTAACAGTTCATCTACAATATTGATGCATGAATCCTCAGATTGATAGGAGGGAAATTGTTTTCAACAATGAAGTTGTACTTTCCTATTTATCTTTGTAATGTGATTTAGTACTCTGCATTTTTAATTGGAAATATAATTCAAAAACATGCAAAGCCAAAATGCCTATTAGTTGCTTTGTAAAATATTCTCCACCCCACTAACTCTGCCCTTAATTTTAGAATATTATCTTATTCCAGATTAAACAAAACGCTGAAATGCCTCTCAAAGATCAAAATTATTCTTAATTGAAGATCTATTTATAATTTTTGACCATTGTAAATAGACACTTGAGGATGCTTTGCAGCTCCAGGAAGGTTATTTCTCAAAATTGGTCATGCTTAATGATCAGAGCAAGAAAGTTATCTGCAATTAGGAGTCTAAATGGAGAAGGGCTTTTGTATTTATTTAGATTCTATAATTCAAAGACTGAATTAGAAATAGTTCTGCGGTTTACTTGACAAAAAGGGTGAGGGCTGGCATAGACAGATATGATGTTACATACCACTCCCACTTTCCCTCCCACCCAAAAAAAAAGGAAAGATATGCAGTGTTTAAGTAATAATAAAAAATAACTGCTGCCAAAAAAAAGTTTAGTCATACACTGTGCATAGAGTGTATCAAAATCATCTGTAGCTTCATTAACTTCACTGGAAATTACAACCAGGATAATGTCAGAGATAAATACAGTTCAGCATACTAAAATTCAGGGCACATTGAAGTGAAAACATTTCCTTCCCTCATCTTAAAAGAAATAAAATTGCTGTCTTAAAATGAAACTGTTACAAGGAGGACTTAAAAAGTAGCCCAGCCATTCTACTTCCCTTTCAACAGTGCTTCAGATGCTGACATTCAGTATTTCTGCTTCAGGTTGTGCATGCAGCAGATACTAAACTTCTACCAGCTGCAGCTACAGTAATCTGCAGGTGTAAAATAGCACCTGCAGAATTACAGCCCATCAGTGGGTATCAGGGCCTTAGTGTTTCAGTTTACAAATGCTGTTAAAATTAAAATAAAATTTAAGTTGCATTAAATCTTCTTGTCTTTTTTTAAACAGACAAAAACAGAATAGCTTATTTTCATGTAACTAGGAACTTGGTTAATGAAAATATAGCTATGTAAAAACCAAAATGCTATTAGAAAATCAACCAATAGCAATTCACATTTTAATATATTTTTATTGCTACTTCTGCTTTCTTCCACTGTTTATTTTTCCAGTTTAAAATATATTAGCCCTTTTATAGCTGTGGAGAGTATAATAAGAAATCTTGGATGTTTCAGACATTTTTGTCATATCCACACTGTCTAGAAAGATTCCCAGGTTGACTCTACTGTAAACAGTTGACAAAGATGGTTTTATAGCTCCGTATCTGTGTTAGAGATTTATGATACAGTGTCATAGTACTTTCCCTGCTGGTGTTTGGAGGCAGGAAAAAGAAATTGTAGATTGTCTTCATATCGATTGTATTTTGTTTGAATAAATACCACAAGCTTTGTTTTGGCCAAAAAATCTCAGTAGCATGGGCAATGAAACACACACTTTTCTTTAGGTCTACAGAGCCCATTTGTGCAGTGCTGGATGTGAGATAATCCTGCCATTTGGTCCCTAAAAGGTGGGGAGGAGTAGCAGTTTTTCAGGGAGATTCTCTGACAGCCACTATCAAATGTTCCCCATGCGGGGCTGGCAATGCCACACCAACTTCCATAAATTTCCAGAAATGCAAGATGTGGCTACACTGTAGATTGTCACTCATTTCAAACTGAGTGCATATAGACTCTGAGAAGTTTAAATACACATATAAGAGCACAATACTGAAATGTATAGACATTTCAGCCGTGCATACGTTAAGTCTGTACAGGCATGATTTCAACAGTTACGTTTAATATGTAAATACGGAATTTATCAGGTTAGATGTAAGCATCTGCATTGATTTGATAGTAATTAACACAGCCTTTACACTTCAGAGAAGTCACTCTTTCCTTGGCATTGTCCTTGTCCTGTCGGTATCACAGTTCCTCCCTCCTTTCCCTGCCTTCTGTACACAAAAGCCAGGAGGTACCTGGGAGCTGCGGGACGCGGCTGCCCCGCGTTCCGCCTCACACCGCCCAAATGAGGCGAGCTGGCACCAATGAGCACTTTGTTTACCCACGCAGAAAATCAACTTTGAATGGTTTCCAAAACATGCATGTACCAATTACTTCCTCGTGTGTAAGGGAAGGTGAAATATTTACAAAATATGCTTGAAGTGTACACAAGTGCAGGCACGCGCACGGGAACGCTCCGGCACGGAAAATGATGAGCTGCTCATCTCTTCCGTGCTAGGACGTGTTCCCGTGTATTGATTAGGGTGATACTAAACAGGGAGTTGCAGGAGCGCAGTTTTTTGAAATTGCCTAATCAGTAAGCACTAAATTGGGCCTCCAGGCCAAATGTTGCAGAAGAGCTTAGGAGTCACAATTGAGACCAGAGTTTTAAGAGAAGCTCAGTTCCCATCTAAGACCTAACATAAGGAACCGGAGTGTCAAAATATGTCAGCACATTTGAAAATCTGATCTCTGTGCATCTGCTTAATAGGCTGCTGGCATCTTGAAAAACCTGACCCAGATGTGGATGCTAGGTGCTTAAAGGTACAGCCTTCTGCACTGCTGAAAATTTAAACTTAAATGCTAGTACTGGCCTTGTAGCCTGTTCCACAAGAAGGAGAAAAGGACTTCTGCTCACCCTCACATTTCTGGTCTTTGATATTAACTCTCCTAAAAAAAAAAAAATTTAAAATGCCCTTTTGGTACAGAAGGAGAATGAAAAAGTAGCTTGTGCATTTTAGCATAATGAAGTGCAGATCAATATTGGTGGCAATAAAGTTACACTATCATCACATCTTATTAAAAAATTAGTAAGTTCTTATAAGTTTTTTAGCTTTCCAGACACAGTGTACTCAGAGCACTAGGCTATCACCATTATATGATATTATCATAATAGAAATTAATTGGTAGACCCTAGTAAATCACTTACTCCACAGGACATCATCTTTATTCCCAGTGCATGTCACAACATGCTGTATTTCATTTCTAATAATGTCCATTTTTTCATTATGTTTTATGTAGTCATCTTGTTAGTGTTTGAATTCATGATTAAGACACATCTATCTTGACTGGACATAGATATAGATATATATATACACACACATACACACAGAGCTGTCTGTTAAGGGTGTGTTTCCAGTCTTTATTTTGACAAATATAAATAGCAAGGTCTTAACTCTTTTATGTAGTTTTGTATAGAGAATAGTACAGCATAGAAACAAATTTTTAGAAAAGGAAGTCACCACTATAGTCAAAGTTTTCATGTTGCTTGCAAACAGTTTATTTGTCATGTTCCATTTTCATGTATTCAAATAGATGGTACCAAAATTCTTACATAAAATAAATAACTCTGTTACCGATTGCTTAATGCTGGCATTAGGAAATGGCAGCTGAGTTAATCAGTGGTTATTTAATGGTTAATCAGTGGTTAATTTTTTTTTTTTTCCTGGAACCTACTCATAGTAACTGAGTAACTTGAACCTATTCCTCAGTTAGGGAAGAAGCAGATAGTATTTACCTCTTAGTAGCATGAGGGTCACGAAGGGCAAGAAACAAGGCCGAACTTAGTTGCCCTCAATACTAAATTTGCTAATTTTTTAGATCTTAGAGTGAACAAAAAGTACTTTGAAGTCTTCATTCAACATTTTCTTTTAGTTGGTGTCTCACCCCCCAGCTCTGTCATTTGAGTTCCCTTTTTTCCAGGCTTTTATTAGCCTGGTAGTGTAGGGTCTTGAGCCAGTTCATGGTGTGCTGTTTGTTCTGCTTTGTGGCAAATACTCCTGTGTTTATTGCCCTCACTACCTCTCCTAGTGGAAAGTAAGCCATTTCAGGAATAAAAGAGAAAATGTTGGTTTACTATGTTTTAATTTTAACTTCCTTGTGCCAGTGGTTTTAGTTCACTGCTAATCCAGTTAGTCCCTGAAATAAAGTCACCGTTCTGTGACGTAATTTCTTTCCTTATATGCCTTCATTTCCTACTGTGTTTTAAAAACTGTTTTGAAGCTTCAGTTTTTATCTCTTCTGAAAAGTAGGCCAAACCAAGGCAATCCAGACTAAGGCCTCAGTCACTAAAACCAATCACACAAGCCTTTGTTTTCTGTTTTCACTGCCTATAATTCCTATGGACAAGGAGTTCTTAATTTATTCCTCTTTAATTTTCAGCATCTATTCCGATTGAAGCGTCCATTTCCAATAGAATACTCCAGATGTCAGACCGTTTTTGCCATATTCTTTTGTAAGGAAAAATATTCTGATTGCCTCTGTGCTTTTCTCTTAGCCTAACCGTGCAGATCCCAGCAAAGGGTTCTGCTCAGGAAAAACAGGCAGGTCAAAATGAAGTATATTTGTTCACCCAACACAGGAAGACCAAAGTAAGTGTCTGAGGTAATTTCAGCTCTGGATGGAGAAAGGACAGGAATTCTTGCTGGATGAGGGAACCAAGAACTTGGTTTGATTTGTGATTGGCAATTTCCATGGGTTGCTTCTGTCTTAAGCAGTATGCTTTTCAAAATGTCACTATGTTGTGTTTCTCATAAAAATATACAGAAACAGAATGTGGGCAAGCACTTTGAGTCCTTGTGCAAATCTGGCACGTGTTTCAGGGGGAGAGGAAGGGCTTCTGTAGTTCTGAGAACAATGCACCCATTAATAAACACTGCAGTGGATTTTGTGGGGTTTTTGGATTGGCAGTACAATCTAGAAAAAAAATCTCTTTTATTTGAAACATAACCCAGATTAGGATTTTTTCCATCCTTACATAAAGCAAAGCCATTTTGCTTTTTGTTCTTAATCTTGATCCCATCCAGTTCTTCCAGGATCCTAGAGCTTTCTAAATGGATTTCTCCAGATTGAGTTTGTGAACTGCTCAGCTGTATGGAATCAGAAACATGACAGCAGTTGCTGTATTTCAAGTACTTATTGGCATCTACCTCTCCAATGTGGTTTACCAGCATCTTAATGTGTGTATTCACTGCCGCATGCTCCCTGCTGCTCAATTCACTGCCCTATTTTCTTTTTGCTGTCTGAATTTTCTGACATGAAGAAACACTTCACTTGAGACCTCTGGTGTTTTTCCACTTCTGTGTGATGTTATATACAAAACATATAGATACCAGCCTTTAACTTTCCTCAATGCAGGGTTTTGAGAGGTTTCCTTGCTCTTAGTTCAGGTGCTTTCCAATTTTTAGCTAGTTGTTGCCCTTTGTGATGTGTTCTAATTGATTCCTGGGTGGCTGGATGTTTGTTTGCTGCATTTGAGATGAAGCTTGAATTTTAAATGAGGTAGATTGTAATCTGAGTTTCTGTCTGGACCCTGTGGTGTTTTTCTTGAATGAGAACTCCAGTTTTCTCCTATTTCTGTGCAATGATCTGATCAATCAACTGATCAGAAGAGGTACAATTCTATTTTCCCATCCTGTGATAGTGAAAGAAAGCATTTGCAAGGATACAATGAGATTCTCCAAGCAGAGCTCAGTGAGTCCATGTCCTCATTTGTTGATCTCACTCTCTCCCATGGCAGCTTTGATCAGGAACAATTTCTTCCTGCCAGGGAAATCCCATGTTTTCAGCAGTTGTATCAACAAGTCTTGTGTTTGTCTGTCTTCAGTTTCACCAGCCTGGGATCATGTTTTTGCAGGGCATTTACTGTCAAATTCTGCTGTCTTTCAAATGACATTTTGAAATTACCCTGTTTAATTTCACTGTTTATACAGGGGCTGGTTTTTAAGTGTGTTACATCTTTCTGTAGGTTTCCTCTGGATATTACCTGTGTGGGATGCAATTGTAAATTATTCAGACTGTCTGCAAAGCCGCTTAAAAAAAAAACCCAAACCAACTCATAAACAAAAAGGTTTTTCATGGTATAGGAAGAAAATTCAAACTCACTTACAATTCAATTTTGTATTTTCTGTGGAATTCTTCCTTTATCTCTAGATGATCACACAAATTGTCTGTGTTTCCTTAAATTATAGTGGTTCTTGATGACATCTCTGAGGATTGGGTTTATCCCAATACATAAGCAATATTTAGCAATGAGTTAGCCTGCTCTGAATTCACTTCTACGTCTGCCAGTCTGTAGTTACTGAAAAGATTTCTCTCTTTTATTTTTCCTCCTCTTTTCCCCTTGGCTAGTTCAGCATTTTCAACCATTTTCCTTATTTTCAAAGGCTTACACCTGAGGGATTAAGATCTACATTTGTTTAATATCAGGAATAAAGTGGAAGTTCCAGACTGCAAGGCTAAAACTTGAAGAAGGATTTTTGTAGAGATTAATATTTTCCTGAGCAATCTGCAAGCTGAATCATGGTCTAATTAAATAGCACAGATTTATTGAGTTTGCATTTAAACATTGGCAGACCCTGGAATGAGTACAGCTGAAATGAGTTTGAATCTTTTCTGTAAATGGGGAGTTAAATTATCATAGTAATTTGATTACATAATTTTTAAATCTTTCAAGCTAAATCACCATTTTGAAAGAACAGTTTGAAGTCTTAATCACCACTGGAAGTGCCCCTCTCTCTGCTGTTTTTTCTTACCCCATTCCTTGTGACCAAATCTGTTCCCCAGGGCACAGCTTTCCTGAGCTGCTCCATGAAGCACCATTTGGGGGAGGCAAGCTGGCTGGGCACGTTCTTCCCAGCTACTAAATCAATTTCAAAGACAGCAACAAACACATTAAATGCTTTAGTACTATTACTTCTCCATGTAAATAATTGCCCTGTTTACCAGAGGGATGGTACACAATCACCCCTGCAAGGAGAGGGTAAGAGCCCTTGTGTTTGGACGTTTTCCACACAGTGGAAGAGTTTTAAAGCATGAAATGTAATAGCTGTGTCAGAGGGCAGGTTTTGATTCCTTTCTGGGGGATGTTCTCTTCCCTCCTCACTCACTTTCATTGTAAGTAGTATGTAGAGTGTAGATACTCCTAATGCTACAGGCCGAATTGCTCTCCAAACTGCAGAGTTAAAGGCATCTTAGGCACGTTTCACCTCTGTGTGAAAAATGCATTTAGTCTGGACTCCATCCATCCATCTATCTATTTGCAAACTTATGGTCACTGTTACAAATACTGATTCTGGGAAAAAACAGACCAGTTTTGTAAAGGGTTAAAAACTAAACCTTTGTAGTCACATTCTCCAGAAAGACCTGTCTCTTTATGCAGCATGGTGTAAAAAAAAAAAGTAATGAGAACAGTCAGTCTTTGACTCATCAAGGATCTGTTGCAGATGAAATGCTCCTATTTGGTTTCCCAGCAATTCTGGCCTTGGCATTGTGGATCTGGGGAGAGGAGGAAAAGGTGTGTATTATCTGCACAAACAGCACATGGTTTATGGAAAAATTACTTGGAGTAGCAGATCGTGTGTTCGGTAGCACAGCAGTGAATATCCAAGGACTTGGTAAAGAGTTAGGGAGTAAAGACAACAGTGTTTTTGGAGATTGCATTCCAAATTAAGCCTGGTGGCTGGACCCTGTGCTTAAGACATCAGTCACGTCTGTATGTGTGTGTTAGCATGTCTGTATCGATTACATCTGTTTGTGGGACATAGAATTCAGGGCTTTTCTCTTATTGACACAGAATTACTGAATAGAATTACCATATTAGAATACTATCAGAAATGTATGGATTCAGGGAATGGTCTCACATTAATTAGAACTAAATTTTGCTAGAAGTAATATTTGCCTGTCATCTTTTTCAAAATGTTGTAGCCTTCTTTATCCCTAAGAGAGAGATTTCTGCGTCTGTGCTTTCAGCACAGTGCACCTTGATGTGCAGCATCACATCCCAGCAGCGTATGTCTTAGCTGCATGCTTCTTAAAGCATGTATTCACTAAGACTCAGAATTATTAAACATGTAAAATTCCCATAGGACTCCATTATGTGTAATTAACAGATAAACTGTCATCAGAATCAATAAAACGTGCTAAATGATCCAAACTTGTATATAATTAAGTGTCTGTTTTAGAGCAGGAGCTGTAACTTTTTTTTTTTTTTTTGCACATTTGTTGTGACAATAAGAGCTGGAACATTTTTGTTAACCTGTTACTTACTAGTTTGTGTTTCAGTTTACATGTTTGTATTTGAAAGGAGACAGGTATTTACTATCTGGCCTGATTATCTGAGGAAACAGTTGCGTGTCAGCTTTTAGGAAATGAATCTTAGATGCATCTTAATTCTCTGAATGTAATTCAGATACTTGAAGCACATGCAGAATTTGATGTTTAATCATCAACCGGGTAAAACATGAGGTTCTGTCAAATACTGATCCAGAGCATCAGACTGCTGGTTACAGGTCATGGAAACAAAAATGACAGTGGGCTCTTCACCATCCAGCTCCTCAGCTGTTATTCTGTCTTTGAGCAGGGGCTTTATTCCAATCACAAAAATTAGGATTCGAAGCAGTGTTACACTGAAGTAGAGTTTTCAAGGATGAACTTTAATGGTGCCATGTCCCAGTTTCACCCTGAGCAAAGCTTGCACAGTGTGGCCTGTCCCTGGGGCTTGTACCCCCTTGCAGCAGTTGTATTTTCATGTGGTGTTTTATTGGCTCTGTAAGTCTGTTGACCATCCTAATTTTGGTAGCTGATAGGGGCTGTTTGGTGGCCTCTTTCACCTAGGATGGTTTTTCCTTACTTGCATTCACCTCACTTTGGACCACATCAGGGTTTCTTTGGCATTTATGACTACATAAAAGTCAGAGAATTAGGGCTGCTCATCCAAAGTAATCTCAGCATGGTCCAGTAACTGCGTGTTCTCAGGGACATCTTCACTTTCTGTATCTATCCAGCTGAGGGGTTTACAGTTATTTCAGTTAGATACTTTCTCTTTATTTCACACTTCCATTGCTTTAATCTTTTCAGGTCATGTAGCAGTTTAGTTTAGTTGCTGGTGTGTGTTGTGTCTGGGCCTGTCACTCAATACTTACACCACCAAGGCATCTCACCTGCAAAGGTGCAGGGCAAGGTGTTTGCTTTGAGTCTTTTATAAAAAATGCAAAACCCCAACACTAACAAGATAAGCTGCTGTCTGTGGGGGTGGGAGAGAAGGGTTACACCTTGTAGGAAATGTTAGCTTCACCGAACAAAAGCCGTTCAGGAACATGCTAAGTGTTGTCTGTCTGTCTGTCTGTCTGAATTTGCCTGAGGGAGAAAAAATTTGCTGAACCTATCAGGAAATCCCTTCAAACCAGCATTTCCCTTGTCTTGGTGCAGTGGTCCTAATCCCATAGTCAGTGTTTCTGAGTACTGGTGATGTCCCTGTGGCTTCCAAGTGGGCAGCCTTGGAACCTGACACAGAATTTTGCTGAGCTCTTCCACAGTAGGGCATCCTTGCTTTATCCTTGCTTCCCTGATAGAATGCAGCCCTCCATTCCTTCAGCCCCTTGGCACTGTCATTCCTTCAAAGCAGTAACCCCACAGATGGTTTGGGGAGCACCAAGGGTGACTGTTTGAGGAGGTTGAGGAGAAGAATTACTTACCCAAGAGTTAATTGTACGTTTGTAGTTCCTCAGCATTTCAATACACTTCCCTAAAGGTCAGTACAGAAATTAATGGGTAATTATCTTCCCTCTTTGTGAAAGAGGATGGGCAGAACCAGTGAAAGTGCCGTGCAGCCTTAGCGTTATCAAACTCCTGGCACACCAGACTGAAACCTCCTGTTGCTCCTTTGTTTTGCAGACTCAATGCACATAGAGGATGTTGAGGCAGTGCAGAAACTTCAGGACGTCTTACACGAGGCTCTGCAGGATTACGAGGCCGGGCAGCACATGGAGGATCCTCGTCGTGCAGGCAAGATGTTGATGACCCTCCCACTTCTGAGGCAAACCTCCACCAAGGCTGTGCAGCATTTCTACAACATCAAACTGGAAGGCAAAGTCCCCATGCACAAACTTTTTTTGGAAATGCTGGAGGCCAAGGTCTGACTAAAGCATCATGGGCTTCCCCATCATGCACGTTTTAAAAAAAAAAAAAAAGAAAAAAAAAAAAGGGAAAATAAACAGGATAATAATGGCAAAGAAGCTTAGTGTTTAAATTAAGGAAAAAATGACTAAATGACTGCACTGATATTTAGCAGCAAGACTGTGAAGCAGCTTTCAACTTTTTCTTCTGTGTCTTTCTGATGCAGTTTTTTCTTTTCCTTTTCCTTTTCTCCCTTCTCCTTTCTGTTCTTTCCTTTCCTTTTTTCCTTTTCCTCCTTTTTTTTTTCCTTTGCTGCTGAACTTTGTAAAAGAGGTCTCTAATTGAAGAGAGATGGAAGCCAGGCCTGCCAAAGGATGGAAATCCATAATATGGATGCCAGTGAACTTATTATGAACCATAATGTCCCCAATGACAAAGGAATCAAAGAGAGAAGCACCGTACCTAGCAGTACAGTACAACACGATGAACTGACTGAATGCAGTATTAGATTTCATAGGAGCAGTCTCTAATTAGACGACTAAAGCGACGATGCATCGGCTGCTTCTTATCATTGCATTTTCCATCTAGATCAGTTACAGCCATTTGATTCCTTAATTGTTTTTTCAAGTCTTCCAGATATTTCTTAGGTTAGCTACGATGTAACTTTTTCAGGGAATAGTTTAAGCTTTATTCATTCATGCAATACTAAAGAGAAAGAAATACTGCATTTTTGTGCTGGCTTGAACAATGATGAACAATAATGAAGGACAAATGAATCCTGAAGGAAGATTTTTTTAAATGTTTTGTTTCTTCTTACTAATGGAGATTTTTTTGTACCAGCTTTACCAGTTTTCAGCCATTTATTAATGTGGGAATTTATCTTACTAAAGCAATAGTCGAAGGGAAGGTGCATATTATCACGGATGCAATTTATGTTGTGTGCCAGTCTGGTCCAAAACATCCAGTTTCTTAACATGAGCTCCAGTTTATAACTAAATGTTCACTGACTCAAAGGATTAGATTACACCTGCAGTATATCCGAGTAGTCTGCCATATAAATGCTCCATGTCAAATACCAATCCGTAACGGTGTTAGGAGACAGCGGCTGCGCAGGGGCGCGGTCCCCGAGTGATTTCTAACTGCTTCAGTTGCAAATGAACGAGATCCTACTGCCTGTTTGCAAAATTGTAACCTCACACGCAGAAAAACCCTATCAACCAATAGTAGCTTAGAGGCCGCGAGGCAAATGCCGCCGTTTGCAAAATTAAGAAATCAGAGTAGTAGACTTCTGACCAAATTGAAGAATTTAACATTTCTGTACCTTATTTATTGATTTAGATTTTCGTTTGTAAATGGCGATCCTTAACAAGTAGCTAAACCAGTATATGTGCTTTTCAACCAGTATTGTCACAGCATGAAAGTCAGTCAGTTTCAAGACTGTTACGAGGTGTAATCTAATGTATAAACCGATTAGATGCCCCCAGAAAACTACAGTCGCTAAATAACCAATAAACAATAACCTCCATCAAATGCTATACCAATGTACCAGTGTTAGTAGCTGCTCCCTGTACTATGTGAACATCCTTATTCTATGTACACAGATGTAATTAAAATTGTAATCCTAACAAACAAAAGAAATGTAGTTCAGCTTTTCAATGTTTCATGTTTGCTGTGCTTTTCTGAATTTTTATGTTGCATTCAAAGACTGTTGTCTTGTTCTTCTTGTGGTGTTTGGATTCTTGTGGTGTGTGCTTATAGACACAGGGTAGAATTAGAGACAATATTGGATGTACAATTCCTCAGGAGATTACAGTAGTATATTCTATTCCTTACTGGTAATAAAGTTCTTCCTAGTAATAATTAAGAGATCAAAACTCCAAACAAATACTCGTTATGAACAGATACACACTGAAATCATAATATTTTCAAAACAAGGGATAATTTCTGTAACAGTTTATTATAGAATACCAATGTATAGCTTAGAAATAAAACTTTGAATATTTCAAGATTATAGATAAGTCTAATTTTTAAATGCTGTAAATATAGCTTTTATTCAATCATCTCTCAGATGTTGTTATTAACTCGCTCTGTGTTGTTGCAAAACTTTTTTGGTGCGGACAAGTTTCCAAAACTATTGCTACGTTGTGTGCTTTAAACAAAATAACAATGGGTCGATGCTCTCGGCCTCATGCTAGGAAAAAAAAAAACTGTGTATCTATCATTAGCTATATGGGACTATATTGTAGATTGTGTTTTCTCAGTAGAGAAGTGACTGTAGTGTGAATCTAGGTAAATCATCATTAGCAATTCATTCAGATGGTCAATAACTTGAAATTTATAGCTGTGATAGGAGTTCAGAAATTGGCACATCCCTTTTGAAAAATGTCAAAAAAAAAATACAACTCCTGGGAAAAAGGTGCTGATTCTATAAGATTATTTATATATGTAAGAGTGCAAAAAAAAAGTTTATTTTCCAGAAAGTTTGTGCAGGGTTTAAGTTGCTACTGTTCAAGTACACTATATATATATAAATATATAATATAAATATTGTTTTTGCTGTATCACATTAAAGAACTTGGGCTTCAGGGTCAAAAGCCAATCAACTAGAAGTATACAAAAAACACACAAAAAATGGAGATGTGTTAAAGGCACACGGTGCAAACTTTAGTTTTCATTTTCTGTAATTTTTTGGAGCTGCAAAACAACAAGTATCTCAAGACTGTACAACCATTACCTGAAACTTAGCTAAAAAAACTGCACGGGCTTTATAATGTTGTTCATCTTAAACCTTGCTGGAGAAGAGTTCTTTCAAGACCACTTACTTAATGTGAAGTGTTGGGAAAATTTCAAAGGGTGTATGTTTTAGCCATAACAATTTAATTTCTATTTTTGCTTCATTTTTTAATTTTTTCTTATTTAAAGCAATATGATTGTGTAACTCCCAGAAGTTACACATTTGTTTCAATCAGATCAGATTGTTGTATTTATTCCACTATTTTGCATTTAAATGATAACATAAAAAGATATAAAAAATTAAAACTGCTATTTTTCTTATAGAAGAGAAAATGGGTGTTGGTGATTGTATTTTAATTATTTAAGCGTCTCTGTTTACCTGCCTAGGAAAACATTTTACGGCAGTCCTATCGTGCAAAGATCGCAAAAGGACAAAAAAAATTAAACTGCTTATAATAATCCAGGAGTTGCATAATAGCCAGTAGTTAAAAACCTAAACAAAACAACAAATGAAAACAAACATGTCTATAGCTGTAGATGGGCTTCACATCTGTATAGCAATCAACTGTATATTTTTGTGATGTGTATCATACCGTGTGCTCCAACCAATGTCCATTTGTGTAAATGTATTTATTTTATATTGTATATATTGTTAAATGCAAAAAGGAGATATGATTCTGTAACTCCAATCAGTTCAGATGTGTAACTCAAATTATTATGCCTTTCAGGATGATGGTAGAGCAATATTAAACAAGCTTCCACTTTTGATTGCTTTTATTTTATTTTTTGTGTTGTGGGGTTTTTTTGGTTTTGTTTTCTTTTTTGGAGGAGGAAACAGAGCAATTAGCTTTGTCTTTTATTACTTCCATTCAAAACAGAGTCAGAGTTTGCACTTGTCCCTTAAAGTACGATATGAGTGTAAATAAATGCTATATAAAGCCTTGTCAGAATGAATTCCAGTGTGGTACAAGACATTTTGCATACTCTTAAATATGCAAAATGTCTCATAGTACATTAGAATTCAGGCTGACAGGCCTTTATATAGCACTTATTTAATCTTAAAGCATCTACACATCAACCTGCATTACTCAAAATCATTGCCTCTCTGTCAATGTCTTAAAAGAAAACTTTCCCACTATTTTAAGATCACATTAATATCATATAGAAGTAGTTTTTCGCTTTCTCCATCAAGAGCCAAGTCTATCATTCATTTCCTACTGCAGGAGACTCCTTTAATGTGTTCTGAGTAAAAATAAAAAATAAATTAAGAAAAAAACCCTGTATTACTTGATGCAGTGTTGCTGAATGGAAGTAAACAGCCCCCAGAGCAGTGATACAGACTGGTGTGAACAAAGATCCCCGAAAGCTGTCGGGACCAGGCGGGTTAAACAGCATGGGGGCCAAGTGGCCATAAATGGGGTCTGGGCCCCATCCCTCAGTGGGGCTGCAGCCCCCCTCGCTCAGGCTCGGCCCCTCTGTCCTGTCGACCCTTCTGGAACCATCACAGAAGTGCTAATGTGTGCTTTTCTTGCTTTTTAGCCTATCTTTATAGTGTTTTGTCGTTGTGTTCAGCAGCGTGTTTCTCACCTTCGCTCCTGGCCATCCTCCGGAGGCTCTGGCTGATGGCACAGGGGCTGCTCGGGGACAGGAGCTGTGTCAGCCATGGCACCGGGCCACCACCAAGGGCTCTTTGTGCTTCACAGCCTCCAAGTGCCGGCACAGCGAGAGGCACCCCTGCCCTGCTACCAGTGCTGTCTGTGTTTTAGCTGTCTTGAGAAATAGGGGGACTTTTTCTGAGCGAAAGGAGCAGCAGGGCAATAGGAAGATGAATCCTGCGTGGACTCGGCAAAGATGGTCAGAATTGGGCTTTAGTGTTGACGCTGCTGTGTACACAGGCATGCATCCATATACACAGTGTGCCTGCACAGAGCTGGCTTTCCCCATTTTTTAGTATTTCCCCCCCTTTTTATTTGTTTCCTTCTTTTTAATTACTGCAAAGTACCTCTTCAAAAGAAAACCTAATACTGCACCTTAAGAATGAAAAAGGCAGTGTTACAATTTTTCACATACAAAAGGAAAATAATCTGAAAAGTGGCACACACACTTCCTCAACATGTGTTTGACCGTAATCATTGACTAAAGTTTTCACATGCAGTTAAAAAATCATGCTTTCTGTACCATTTTTCGTGAGAGGATCATGAAGCACCATACAACAGAAATTGAGCACTCTCAGATGAACCCGCTTCTAGGGCTCTGTCTCTGCAGAGTTTTTCTGGGTTTTTTTTTTTTTTTTTTTCTTCTCCCTATGCTGTCTGCTGTAAAGCCAGGACGGGCACAGAAATCCATTGGAAATGTTTCAGTAGGAACCTGTGGGGAATTTGGCTAGGAGCACAGACCTTTCTGAACTGCAGAAATAGCTGCTTAGTCTTTAAAGAAAATGAAAAAAGGGCTTTGGGGTACTAACATTCATAGCTCACATAACATAACATACATGCATTCATAGCATTCATAACACACCCTGCTGTAGCTCTCAGCTGCTGCAGCCCCAACCTGTGACTACCACAACACCACTTGGCTAAAATACGATGGCAAACCAGGAGTCTTCCCATTGGGAGTATGGCTCAATGAAATCAGGTTTTGACTAACGTGCTTTACATCCCCCTTCCCCGCCCCTACTCCACCTGCCCCCCAGGTAAAAGAAGCCATCGCAGTCCAAGAGCAGGGTTTTGCCTCTGGAGGAGTTTGTTTGACAGCTCCACTGCCCCTCACTGCCTCACTGGCATCCATGCCCTCAGCCAGAGCCATTGGTGCTGATCTGAAAGGAAAACAACACGCCCTGAGCTGGCCACCTACGTGGCACGGGGTTTGTGAGGGGCTGTGAGTTTTCTCTGGAGCTTTGCAGTCAAATAATGGCCTAACTTGATGTCATTTGGGCTCTGTTTGGCTGGCGGGGATTTTTTGACCTTGTGGGTTTGCAGTGTGAGAAGGTCTGGCAAACACCAGCTACAAGTGTCCTCGTGTGGTCCCTGCAGCTGATCCTTTCTCAGTGAAAGAAATGGCAGGAAAATCACGTGCCAGTCAGAGTTATTGCACGTGCAGTTATGTGTGTTTCTTAACAATGCCAGTGCTGAAAGACTAAATATGGATAAAAAACAGACCACCAAAACCAAAAGGAAGATTATGAAAGAGAACAGAAATGGAAATACTGTCCTTAGATAAGCCCTCATGTTGTACATTTTAAAGTGACTTCCTGCAACATTGCCCAGTCATAACCTAGAGGGAAAAAACCCTACCCTAAGCACAAAAATACCTGAGATATTTTGTGTACAGGCTTCTGAAGGAGAAAACGCCTCTTCTAAAAATTTTTAACATTACCTGTCCTGGATCTTGCACAAACTCAAGATGGGACAGCTTCCATCTGTTTTCTACATTTTCTTCTGTAGCCTTTGTTAGTTTTCCTTAACAGCTTTCTTCACTCGCACCTTTCCTTCCCTTTGCATTTCATCCCTCTTGTGTAATGTAGGTCTCTGATTTCACATGGCCCTTTGCTAATTACTCTATCCTTTGTTATCCAGCCGTAGCTGCCTCACAAGGCGTGTGTTTTCTCTTGCAATGAAAAGCTGATTCCGTGTGTCCATAGGTTGCCTTTAACATACAGATCACTTCCTCCTTGTGCTTGCTATTGGAGAAGGGAAAAAAAACCCCAAGTAACTGTGGAAAAGAATATGGATGCATTTATTTGCTTTTGCCATTTTTATCCCAAAGTGTTTGTGCTGCCACATCCCGGCCATGCTAATCATTAGTGTTTCGTTAAGATTAAGGGTCGCTGACTCCTGGTGTTCACATTCCCAAGCTGGCTCCTTACAATCTCCGTTAATATAAAGGAGCAAGTGGCGGTAGATTGATTACACGCAGGCTCTTATTATTAAGCAGAACAGAAAAGAAAGGAATTTCAAAATATAATCCTCCGCTCCCAGGAGTATTTGTCTTGTTCTCCATGAAGTTAAAGGTCTGAAATAATGTGCCCATCAGGAGCTCAATGTTGCATGTCCATGCCAGTTGGTCCAAGGGCTTGTTATGATGGTAATGACCTGCTGAAACGTGAGCTTTGATGGCAACAATACAATTGCTACCAGCTCACCCGCTGGGAGAAATATTTTATTATTGTCAAATGCCCTCCGCAGAGATTTGTTTTGCCTGTTCCTGTTTAAATTAAATTCAGAGCAGAACTGCATTATTATTTCTCTAGAGTATATTTGAAATAAACAACTAGTCTCCAAATTTAGGATTCCTGGTTAGTTTAAATTTTCTTATTAGCAGAAAAATTACAATAGGTGACAACATAGCTGCAGGAATATTATTATGGCAGCCATATGAGAGATTTACACACTGAGAGCATGGCCTAAAAGCACAAAAACTCCCTTCTACTTTACAAATTCCAGCCAAATTAATAATTAACTGTGCCATAAATTCTGCAGCCTTCAAGAATGATGTCAGTGCTCTTCTGTGTCACACTAGAGGAATTTTGTCATAAGACTAAGTGGTGTTCTTTATGAAGAGCGTTACTTATATGTAGAAAGTGGCCCCAGAAAACAGCCCTTGCCACTCCATATTACGGCAGCTCGGTGAACAAGTGACAGCAGGACTTCAGAGTCATTTACTGCTGCTTTCTCAAGGCAAAACTATCTCCTTACGCCTGTGTGAAACAGAGCAAATTTTGTTCCACATTAAATGGGCCAGATTATCTCTTCCACAAGCTAAAGAGACAACACTAAATCCCAGCTCATGTAATTTCCTTCAAAATTGTTCTGCTCGGGCTGGGTGTTCCCAGGAGCGCCACCAGCAGAATTATCCAGCAATTCAGCTGTACTTAAATTGGCAGATGTTGGAGATTTAAGACAGTCCTGGAGCCTTAGCACAAATCCTCCACTTCTGTGCTGCCTCGTGGCCTCCCCTCCCTCTCCAGCCCATGCCACAGTGGCTGCCCACTGCCAGCACTGATCCCACGGACTGCCAAGCTGCCGGGCTGTGCCATCCCTGCTTCATCCAATCCAGCACCCAGAGCTGGGAGGGCAGCAGGAGATGTGCTGTGGGTTTGCATCTCTGCCTGCTGGCAAACAGGCTCTAACCCTGCGTTTGGCATTCCTGGGGCCTGGTTGTGCGCTTGCTGTTTGCCTTTTCCCTGTCTCCCAAGTGCTCATGCTGGTGAAAAGCTGCTCCACCTAAAGGCTGGGTGATTTCTGTGCCCTGCTTTGCTGACAGAAGCATTTCCCAGGGAGGCACTTGAGCAGTGCAGAGCAGCAAGGGCAGGGTGACAGCAGTGAGACAGGGAATGGTGGCAGGACAGGTTATCTGCCCCACGTCAGGACATCAATTAGAGGAGCTGCCACACACCTGCAGAGGGAGGAACACTTGCAGGGGAGGGGGGGGGCTGCTGGGTACACTTGCCCTGCAGCAATGCCCCCATCACCTGCCCTTCCCAGCTCCTAGACAAGCTGCCAGGCACCCACACCAGTCATGGGCTGACTGGCACGGAGCAGGGGCTGTTGGAGCCAGCCCCATGAGCTGGTCTGGCTGAGGATAGACACCTTTTGCAAAGTTTTCCCAGCTGGGGGTCTGGGGAACCTGCTGCAGCAGCCCCTCAAAAGGCATTTCAGAGAGAGAGTTAGAGGGTAAACGGCAAGTGAAAGGGGTTAAAAGAAAAAATATTTTTAAATCACAAGTGCCTTATGAATCGCACTCCTAACACTCTCCAGTTCAATCTACCATGCTCTATCTAATTTCACAGCTTCATTGGGAATGGCCACAAGGTGAGGGACTGGCAGTATGAGGAAGTCAATAAGGGCAGAATTCTCATACCAGGCTGCGAAGGAGTCACAGAAGTGCCAGTGTTACTTGCCAAAGGTTAACTTGGGGTCTACAGGGCTCCTGGGTAGTACTGAATAGCAAACCTACAGATCATCCTCAGTAGTTCCCTTCTTCACTGCAACCTTGATTTAAATGAAAAAATAAATACCTGGGTCTGAATCCCAGGGAGTATCTCTATATTCTGACACAGAAGTGTTTCAGTCTTCCCTGGGGTCTGCAAGCCTCCCACCCCTCACACTCTCCAAGTGCACAGGTCTCTCTCTTTAACCACAGCTGACCCTTCACTAAATATTCTGTCCTTTCCTGTGTAACAAAAACATTTTAAAGAATGAGGTGTCTATAGCCCATCGAGACTGAGCTGTACAGATTAGTCACAGACATGGAATAACCTCCTCTAGCAGGGGCTGAATCCCAGGTCATGCCCGTGGTTTCCACCTCACTTAACTCCTGGCAGGTTGTTCCCACTCTGCTGTGATGAAACCTCAGCATAATCACACAGCCACTTTCTGTGATCACAAAAGAAGTGATAAGAACACCCTCCCCCAGCCCAGCCTTTTCACTCCTTCTTCCCCTCCAGGCTCCTTGTTCTCCTCCTCTCTGCAGGACCATCTCTGTGTTACCAATGCTGGCCCAAAAGATTTAACATGGAGTGGAGGCAGGGAACAATATTTTCCTTCCAGAAAGGGTGCTTTCCCCATCCTGTGGCTCCCAGCTCTGGGATCAGTGCTCCAGCCCACGCTGTTATTTCTGTCAGGAAGAAGCAGCAGCATAAAGTTCATTTGGGCTGGCCCTGGGGATGCCATGGAATAGAAGTTACTCTTGTCCCTAAGATCCATGTGAGTGGTCCTTAGTGGACACTGAAGATGCTCAAGTTCAGGCTTGAGCCCAGGCCTTACGAAGAATATTGTAGCATAGTCTCAGTAGATAGATGGTTTTAGTTTTTATCCTTTCTGTCTGGGTGTCCATGCAGCCTCCACGAGGCTTCCTTGCAATCAGCTTTCTCTGAAAGGGCTCTTTCCCAAAATGAGTGACACTCTCCCATCTCCCCACACTATGCTGTTGTGGTTTAAAGACACTTTTGGTTTTCCTCCATTCCCAGGTCACTGGTTCAAGGTCAGCCTACCCCAGCAGTCATGTATTGCTCCAGATGAGACTGACATCAGCCATATTCTGGAACATCTGGGGTTGATTCCTTTTCTCTGCTCAAGGGACCCTAAAAGCCACAGCCTGACCCTCTCTGTGAAGGGTCAAGAGGGGCTGTGAGGGGCTGCTTCTGCTGAGTTTAAATGTGCAGAGTGCCACACACAGAGCTTACAGCAGTGCCAGTGACATGGTCACCTGTGTTTTCAAAGGTGCAGCAGTGGGGAGAAGAAATATGTATTAGTACGTTTCTCTCTTGCTCTGGTTTGTGTGAACTTGGACATCCATTTACTGGCTCTTTTCCATCTGTAGGGTGAAGTTATGATCCCATGTCCCACTAAGACTGTGGGAAATAATGAATCAGTCCATGTACATAAGCAAAGACTGATACTGTCCATGTATTCTGCTCCTTACAGATGGATACAAACAAACTGTGATGGGAGGGAATGTCATTCCTTGAGCCCAATTCCAGATGATGTAGAGGCAGCAACGAGTGATACAGACAACTACAGAGATGCACTGGTTTGGCTTTGCATCTCAGATTGGATTGAAATGAACAAGTTCTTCAATTTCTTTCCATGACTCCTTGTTCTCTCCCATTATTATATCTTATCCTCTGACTACAGCAACAACAAAAAAATTGTCTTTGTTATATTTGAGATTGTGGTATGTTGATGGATTTTGGGCAAATTGTTAAGATGTGCCTTGATAATGCTGTAAGATGTAAACGTGCCTATACTTGCAATATATGAGGTTTTACATAGTTCCTACATTGATTCCCTTGCTCCTTTGTCACCTCGACAGAGACCCACTCACAAGGTGACCATGACAAAAGTCAACAATGGAGAGGGGGATCCCTTCCCCCTCCTTCCCTGTACTCCTTTACATTGACCAAATGTCTTTCTAAATGACTTGCTGAGCCAGGCTATTCTTATATCTTACATATAAATGGACTCTGTCTTACAACCAGAAGATTCAGGGCAAAAAAAAATTCAGCTCCCAATGTGAAAAGATTAAGGTCAGTCACTTTACACAACAAAACCCTTTCACCAGAGCAGCATAACAAAAGGATCCATGAGCCTATCCACAACATGGTTTATAGCTCCAAGAAAAACAAGAGAGTCTACGACATCCTTTTAGGGCTGTACCACTTCTTTATAGACTCACAACAGAAACAGCTGGGCAGAGGAAGGTGATATTGAATAGGAGGCAAAGCTGACTTGTCTCTCTACTTCCATTAACTTACTGGTATTTTTTGAATGGGGAGAACATGCACATTCTTGTTCAGCATGGGAGATTCACAGAAATGTATCTCATTTTGGATCCCACTGGGTCACCCTGCAGCAAATGCAGTGCTACCTGGGATCCAAATCCCCACAATGGGTGGCTCTGAGCCTTCATGCCTCTTTGTTTCCTGCATCAGAGTCTAAAAGCAGGCAACAGAAGCTGTGTGGCTCAATACCTGTGCAGCACAACACGCTCCTTGGACTGCAGCAGTTTGGAAATGCCGTTCATGAAGTCAAATGCTCTTAACAGATGTTTCAGCTTAAAGATAAATTAATTTTATTTGGCACCGTGGCCCAGCCAAATTGCACTTCTTTCAGTAGACTTCATTTTGGCAAAGCAACGAGTATCAGAAAGGACTTACCTAATGCATAAAAAAATCTATTTAAATTTATAGACCATGCCAACAGCAATGGGGATCTGGAGCAGAGTTTGGTTAATATAGATAAACTAATGGTGGCCAGAAGGGGTAGCATACAGCAGTCATCAAGCATGCCCATGGATTTGGAAGAATCTGAAGATGAGAAGGTCATGTCCATGTTAGAAGAGGGAGGTAAAATCTGCAGAAAGGAAAAGAGACCTATATGAAAGAAAATGCATCTGTGGTAGGGGAGAGAAATATGGACAGAAGAGAGAAAGAATATATGTAGGAATGGAGTATGTATGAGGGAATAAATGCTCCAGTGTGCTTTTTTGTTATGTTCATAACAGCCTACCACTCTTGGAGGGAATTGGAGTCAATGCAGTTATATTCTAGTGTTATTATCATTAGTAGTAGTATTAAGTCAATGCAGAATATTAATTGAACTAACAAGGCTAAGCAGGTAAGAGGCAGATACTGGGATAAAGAGGCATCTTAACAAAAAATCGGAACAGTACTCTTTGATTTTGTGATACAAAACAAAGGGTGGTCTAAGCTGGGCTCCCCTCTGGAACTGATGGGGGTGTCAAGATCTTTGTTACACCTGTGACAGCAGGAGGCTTCCAGGTGCTTTAGCCTAATTTGCCCTCATCTGGCATCAGTTTCAGTGATGCCCTGGGGCAGTGAAGTCTGAGGAACAGGCGGTCCCAATCCCTCTGCATTTAGGGCAGAAAGAGAGACATTGGTGTTTTTTGCTAGGTTGAGTCAGGTGTAGTTTAGCCCTTGGGTAGAAGACTTGGGGTTTCAGCTTGAAGAAATGTTTTCCTGACCTGCCAGGCACTCTCAGAGATGAATGCTGATGCTATTCAGGAGCTGCTTAAATCCAGCAGGTTGGTGGTTTGTTTTAACTACAGTTAAAAGCCTGGGGAGATTACCACTGCTTGGACTGAGTGGGCAATGGAGCACTTCATCAGCATGTTCAGTGGATGTACTTCTGAAATGAAGTAGAACAAGGATTGAAAATCCATGAAAAAATGGTGGGTGGGCACAAACAACAGCGACCAGGTTACAAGGTACCAAGTGTTTAATTACACCATGGGCTGTCCCATAGAGCCAAGAGAGTAAAGCCCCATCCTGGTCAGTGTGCAAAGTGTGCAGTGCACTTTGGCAGCTGCTGCTGAGCTGTGTGAAGGCAAGATGTGTGTGTTCATGTTCCATCTTCCATATAGGCAGCTATTTTTGGAAGCTAATTAGCCCTGTTTAGGAGTGTTAATGTATATTTGTGGGACACAGGATTAGAAAGCAGAAGGCCTCAGCTTGTTGGAAATCAATTTTAATATCCCTATGGCTCTGGTAGTGTGTCAATATACCATATACATGTCTTACAGAGGCTTCACTTTTGCAATTAAATCCCCCTGATTTACTGCAGACATGACACTCAGACTAAAAGAGCTGGGGAGGGGTTTTATTCTCAAGGAAAAGGGAGAAACCAACAATAGTGTTCATAAATTCCTAATCATAGCTGCTTAATTCTCATACTTTAAGAGTTATTATCAGATTGTAAATGCATATTTGTTGCTGAGAGATTGACATTTGGCAGGGATGGTATTTTTGCTGGTTTGGACTTTTCTCTGAATTTTACGCTTGCAGTGTTAATGCAGCTTCTTGGTTTCTCTTCTGAACTGCAGCCCTCAAACTGAAGGGATGAATCTTGTCCTGGGATGAGACATGGATATTGAGGTGGGCACTGAAACCTTTAAAGTAATAATAAAAAAAAATATTTCTACATCTGCCTTTTACACAAAGCTTCCCCCTGTTTGCCAAACATATAAAAAGAATAAAACTGCTATGCTTTATCCAGTGACCCATAATTTTTCTTGCATTATGGCTGCAGCCCAAGAGAGAGGAGGAAGAGAAACCCGTGTGCGGGCAGGGTGGCTTTGGCAGCAGCTGGCAGGAATTCTGCCACAGTTAGGGATTGATTTGTGGGGACAGTGTTTCACTCTGGGTCTTCTAAGAACCATGTTCACTCTCTTTCAGCCTCCAGCTTTTCTGGAGACTGCAGCATGGATATTAGCCTCTTTGTTTTTGTTTGGTTTTTTTTTTTTTTAATTTCTTCCAAACTGATTTGCACTTGCTCCTGGCCAGAATACAGGATTTTCTTAAAAAGCACATGCCATTTTTACACTGGTTAAATAAGGAAAAATATTTTCTAAAACATGTTCTACTTAGTACACATTTAATATGTTTTTATAAGTATTTTAAACTGAAGTAATTTTGCAGCAGTCTTGGGAAACAAACCAAACCAGGTACAACTAATCTGCACAGATTAATTTTGTTCTCCAGCTCATGTCTGTGGGTTGGCAATTTTGCCATGCTTATTGATTATCAGACAAGACTACTAATCCCCTTAAGGTCATTAAGTGTACTTAATTAAAGAGCAGTTAGCAAGCCTCTCTTTACCAAGTTAATAGTGGCTGTTAAAAGTGATTTGTATGTTACCAATATGGTAGCCATTAATCTAAAAGTCAATTTGTCATTTATATTTTCCCAAACAAATACATTCAGCTGTTTTTGAAGGTGGCTAGAAAGTGTATAGCATCTGTTCCTGCAGTTTGTGTAAGGAACAAACTTTGCTTTCTTAAACTCTAAGGCTTAGGCTGCAGCAATTTCCACCTAATCTCATTTATATCTCACTGTCTTGTTCCATTCTGAATTGGCAGGGGGAGGAGAGGCTAAAAATCTTGGGAATATTCAGTTCTGGCAAGTTTGACCAAAGGTAAGCAAGATGGAAAAGCTCAAAGTCTTCTCTGACAGAAACCCTGAAGCTCTTTGTCTCTTTGACTGGTAATTGGCACAGGAGAAGTTTCAGAGAAGCTTCTCATAAAAGGAGGGGCAGGCACTGATCTCTTCTCTGTAGTGACCAGTGACAGAACCTGAGGGAATGACATGAAACTGTGTTAGGAGGTTTAGGGTGGATATTAGGAAAAGGTTCTTCACTCAGAGGGTGGCTGGGCACTGGAAGGGGCTCCCCAGGGCAGTGGGCACAGCACCAAGGCTCACAGAGTTCAAGAAGCTTTTGGTCAATGCTCTCAGGCACAGGGTGTGACTCTTGGGGATGTCCTGTGCAGGGCCAGGAGTTGGACTTGATGGTCTTTGTGGGTCCCTTCCAATTCAGGATATTCTATGATGATATGAAAGTCAAGGAAGGAGGCTGAGGGATCAGTCAGGGTGAGTTAACAGATAAGGAAGGGGAATCAGAGACATTGATGATATGGGAGGGAAAGGGAATACAAAGCTGTAGGAATCTGAATTTCATTGGTCTGTGAATATCAAACTCAATTTTTTCATCACTGTATGCAAACATAAATACATTAAAGTTTCAGTATGATATATTTCAAAATTAAATGTATAATTAAATACCTAATATTTTCTGGTCCTTAATACATACGCAATTTGATTTGAGAGGCATATATAGACTGAACCTTCAATATGGATCTTGCTTCACTACCAGAAACCTCTTGCTACAATTAAAGCAAGCATTCTTTACCAAAACATAACACATCTATTATTTTCTCTCTCCCACAAATTTAGATATGTAATATAAGACGGAAAGCAAATGTACCTAGAAAATAATGACCCTTCATCTGAGCTCCTTTTAGGGTGCAGAGTAGGATGAGCATTGCTCTGGGGCTGGTGGTGTAGAGGTGTGGTCATTTATAACAGAATAGCTGCTTCTGAGCACCCATCCCTGCCTCAGGTACCTCTGAGCAGTGCTTGGTGGGGCTCTTCTAGAGAATTGTCAGCCAGTGAGGAGAGCAGCTGCTTTCCCTGTTTGACCTGAACAGGCCACTTTTCAAGAGCAGAAAGTTAAGTGCATGGGACTGGAGGAAATCTCATGGTAGAGAACTCACCTATAGAATATTTTAGACTTCAGAAACTTGCAAGGATAAAATGTCAGTCACAGAAGTATTGTTTTAACCCATATTAAGGCTCATTTATTTGCCTACAATATTTTATTTTTCTGCTGTATCTGAGATATATATGTATATAAGTCTTTTACAAAGATAGACCCCATGTTGTAACCTTCTTTTCCCATTAAAAAGTGGATTCTATACTTGCCAATGGGATAAAATTCTCATTTTGATCTCTATGATGCAAATACATCCATAAGCCAGGATAAAACATTATCTGTCCTGATCACACAGCCAGTGTCATTCTGTGATAACACCTGCATTTGAGAATTTCTTTATAACATATTTTTTTGCTTTACTAATCAAGCCTGTTTAGAAAGTTATCAGGCACCTTGACTTATGGTGAAGGTCTGTCTTTGGCAGAAGTACTGATTTACATCTTTTACCTGTTCCAGTTTATCAGCAGGGCTTTCTGTGATGTTGTTGGAAATCAGACCTTGTTTAAAAAAAGAAAACAAACAAACCAGAACAACAAAACAAGTGAAACACACAACAACAACAAAAACCCAAACAAACAGAAAAACCCCAAAAGCCCAGAAAAACCCAAAACAAATAAATACCAAATGTACCAAAATAAATTTGCTCCAAGTGAATTAGTTCTCCAATTAAATTGAAGGTTTAGCAGGCACAAAAAGATCAGAAAACAAGGGTTGGGAAGAAAATTAAAGAGGGGAGAAAACTGTGGTGGAAGGGAGGAACTGTGATTTTATTATTAGTTTTTTTATTATTATTTCATGCTGTTACTGGTGCTGAGAAAGTGTATATGGGTCTGTTCAGGCAAGGTGGAACAAATTGTGTGAAGCAGTGCAGTGCCCACCTGGGAACAGAAGTTTATTTTCTGTGCTTAATACAAACTTAAGAGTGCAACCTAGATTTTACACTTCCATTAATTCTTTAGGTCAATCACATTAGAAAACTATAATAATTATTATTTATGTGTAATGAGGGAGAGAGAATGCTTTTTAGTTGTGAGGCTAT